>JANHFX010029338.1:0-84950 GCA_027560015.1 Chloroceryle amazona | reverse complement strand
AATTTTAATAATTAAATTTATTTCCTCTTTTTACACACTATTTCAATGTCAGAAATATTCTGCTACTTGGAAAAGGTTCCCGCTTTTCAATGAAAATACTTTTATCTGAATAATTTTTCTATGTTCCTATGTGAATGCGATGAATTATTAACATTCTATTTTCCTCAGAAGCTCTAAAAATCATAAAGTCCTTGTAGGACTTCATAATTCCATCAGGAAAAGAAAAATATATAGGAAAACTGTAGTTACTTTAAGATATTTCCATGTTTCACTCGTTAGCGATAGAAGCAATGTTACTATTGAAAGGCTGACTTTGTATGCAAGAGGTAATCCAAACATACGAGGTTTTCACAGGGACAGACAGTGTAAAATGACTTAATTTCATTCAAATACACAGGTCTATTTGGATTTACATGAGATGAAGACACAGCTCAAAACAGCCAAAGTAAGCTATGCTTGAGGTGTTAACGTTAACTTCAGCATTATAAATAATATGAACAGCAGAAACTTTAATTTCATTTAAATGATTTTCTTGTAAATTTAAGACTGTTAATTAGATGTTTACATGGGAAGTTTTCATATGCTCAGGGGAGTAATCATCCAGCTAAAGAATTATTATTGTAAGCTCTGTAGTAGCATCCAGTCAGATGGAACCTGCTTTCCAACGTTGAATTGTGTTCTGTAGCAACTCTACTAGAATATTAATTGCTAGTGATATTTCCATGTAACATGGCAATGAAATGTTACCTTCCCCACCTCTCTACAAAATTATTTTTTACTTTTTTTTAGTGCTCTTTCCCTTGCATATATAGACAGGCAGTTTTTTAATTGTCACTGAATGCCATAATCCCAAACAAGATGACAAGGTACCGGGAGCCAAAGTGGAGGCTGAAAGTTACAACAGAAGGTGACAGTTGAGAATCAGATTAGCAAACAGTCTGTGAATCTATCCAAATCAGTTATCACAGAGGTCTGAAATGCTTTCTATACTTTTTATGGCCCATTGTTATACTGCATCAAAAAATCACAAAATATGCATCTTTTTGTCTGTCATTTCTAGAAACAGACACTAGACTCCAATGAATCTTCTTACAGTATGTGAGAGCTGAGATCTTTTCATTGATCTACTGATACAGGCTGTTATTGAATCATTCTGTTAATTTCTGACAATGCCTTTGAAGTGTGTTTTGCAAAGTTGTGCTTTCAATCATCTCAAATGTGTAATCTCAGTGCAGTTAAAAGATGGGACAGATGTAGATGGTAATGGCTGCCAGATCTTCGGATCAAACTAACTCTGTTGTCAACTGGAGAAGCTCCAATTACATTTCTACAATATCATAGGTACTACTATATCCTGAAAGAATGAAGACTGATTGCTTTCATAAATCATCTGCCTCTGGAAAAGTGTGCAGAGTCTGCACTTACTGCATGTTTACCCAGGTAGAAATACTTTGATCAATAGCTACAAGGTGTTCACTAGTTGTTTAGAATTTTCTTTATAAAATGCAGTGCTCCACAGAACTGCTAGCCTAACCTTTTTACTGTGAAATGGCCCCTATTTTTTCCTCTTCTGATACCTATAAGGTCTCAGTTGGACTATAGCCTAGTCTAACACACTATATTCACAAGAGAAAGATCTGGAGGGGATAGAGTAAGAAGATAGAGTAGAAAAGTTTTGTAATACAAAAATGACTTCTGAAAATGGGAAAGGAATAATTTGATCATATTATGTTTAGATTATTGTAGCTCTCTAAATTAATTTCCTGAGATGCTTGTGGAATTGTCATCAGTGAGAAGCTTGGTAGACTATGGAACAAAAATGGCATGGATTATTATAGTGACAGAAATTAAACAATAGTATATTAGGTCTTACTTTGTAGTAACATGTCCCTGACAGCTCTTTGGTTATTCAAATCAGGATCATGATGCTGTGAGCAATAAGGGGGTAGTTCTTACTTGTTTGCTTAGTTCTGCAATAAGTCTGAGCTTACCCTTGGAAATTCCATCACTTTTTTTCTTCTATCATTTTCATTGACAGTTCTATCAAGAAAGAGCTAAATAATCTGTCACTGCATCCAGAAAGCAAGCAAAAGATAGAGGCAAAAAGCTGTCTCATGGCTCCATTTCTACTCCAGACTGCTTCACACCTTGAGAGAAGAACTTTTCAGTGGAGAAATCTGTGTGATAGAACAGACTTCAGAAAAAATGTGAGAAGTGTATGTGCATATGTGACATGCAACCTTCCCCCTCTAGTCTTATGATGCTGCCCTAATCTAGCTTTGCAATGTACTGACATTAGCAATAGATTTCTATGTCATTTACATCCAAAACACTTCCTGACCACATCCACAATGATTGGTACGCTTAAAAAGTCAGTATCTCTTGAGAACACAAGGCTGTTTATTAAGATAATTGTTCAAGCGGAAGACTTGGAAACCTCCATTATGAGTATCAGTGCAGGCTAAAGGCTGTGCTTTCTACAACACATGTTCACAGGAACATTAGATCTGGAAGACAGCTTTTCTAGAATACTAACTTATTTTTTATAATTGACAATTTTCTCTATGTTTCTCTTTTGACAGCTTTGGGTTAACAATCATACTGACAGGGTCTTGCAATGTTTAAACTTTTATGACAGTTAGAAAAATAGAATCATAGAATCATAGAATGGTAGGGGTTGGAGGGGACTTCTGGAGATCATTGAGTCCAACCCCCCTGCCAGCACAGGAACACTTAGGGCAGGCCACACAGGAACAGATCCAGGCAGGTCTTGAAAATGTCTAGAGAAAGAGACTCCACAACCTCTCTGGGCAGCCTGTTCCAGTGCCCTGTCATTCTCACAGTTAAGAATTTTTTCCTCATGTTGACATGGAACTTCTTATGTTTCCCCTTGCTACCATTACTTCTCATCCTATCACAGGGCACCACTGAAAAGAGACTGGACCCTGCTACTTGATACCCACCCTTCTGTTATTTGTAAACATTAATAAGATACCCCTCTCAATCTTCTCCAGGCTAAACAGCCCCAGGTCTTTCAGCTTTTCCTCATATGAGACATGTTCCAGTCCCTTCATCATCTTTGTACCTCTCTGTTGGACTCTTTCTAGTATTTCCCTGTACATCTTGAACTGGGGAGCCCACAACTGGACACAATACTGCAGATGTGGTCTCAGTAGTGCAGAGTAGCTGTGGGGGAGAACCTCCCTTGACCTACTGGACACACTGTTCTTTATGTACCCCAGGATATCATTGGCCTTCCTGGCCACAAGGGCACTTTGCTGTTCCATGGATAACTTATTGTCCACCAGGACACCAAGGTTCCTCTCCATGGGGCTGCTTTCCAGTGGGTCTACCCTTAACCTGTACTGGTATATGATGTTGTTCCTCCACAGGTGTAGGACTCTACACTCATCCTTGTTGAACTTCATTGCGTTTGCCTTTGTCCAGCTCTCCAGTCTGTCTAGATCTTGCTGGATGGCAGCACAGCCTTCCGGTGTATCAGCAACTCCTCCCAGTTTAGTATCATCAGCAAAATTGAGGAGGGTACACTCCATCCCTTCATCTAGGTCATTGATGAAGATGTTGAATAAGACTGGACCCAGAACTGAACCCTGGGGAACACCACTACTTACAGGTCACCAGCTGGACTCTGAACCACTGATCACAATCATCTGAGTTCTGTTGTTCATCCACTTCCCAACTAATTCACACTTCCTGAACATATCCCCAAGGATGACTGATCTGTAATTACCAGGGTCTTCCTTCTTGCCTTTTTTGAAGACTATTTTCTATAGATATTCAAAATTACTTTGATCTCTTTTTAATGACTTTACTTGTATACTCTAAATCTAGTAGACCAGGTGACTACTTCCCAGGGACCTGGCAACACTAAGCTAAATATCTAAACCCAGTGTGAATGTGTCCTTAAAGCAGATAGTGACAGATGGCATCGGCTTTGCTTGTCATTTTGTAGTTCCCTATGTCAGTCTCTCTTTCCCTCTCTTCTGAGGTCTGGGAACAGACACAGACAAAGATCAGAGGCAATGAAAAGAAAGATATTTTTCCGAGGGATAGAGAGAGGACGACATACAGTTTCTTGAAACCTGATGAAAGATTGCTGAACTAATGGCAAAGCTGAAGGGAAGGTTGAGCCTTCCAAGGAGACAGTGGATGGGGATAATCTGTTTATAGTTTCTTCACTTTTCTGTTGCCAATTTTGCTTCACTTTAAAAAATGTTCCCTGATTTTATTTCACTTCTAAAAAAACATAGCTCTTGTGCTTCAAAGATTTTTGGTTCTTTAGGGGTGCTCACTTTCATGAAAATTACAGATAAATCCTCAATGTTCAAGTTGCCACATGCTCCTGTCACACCTATGTTCATTCCTGCTGAACCGTTCCAGGAATAGTATTTGTAACATCATCCGTCACTTCACTTGAACTTGGAATCTTTGCAGTGTTCTTCATATAGTCGCTTGGATATGATTATAGCATTATTTGTGGATTGCACAAAAGTAGATGAATATAAGGAGAAAATGACTTTTTTTTTTTTTTTTCACAATTCAGGATTTCATAGCTTCTTCTAGTGATGATCAATAAAAGTAAATACCCCTCCCAAGATCTTTTCCACCCCATCCCACTGCAGGGAGAATGTTGGAAAACCAGACTTGGTGCTGTGTGAGCCCTGCCTACCCGTGGCCACAACACGGGTGTCTTACCAGCACCTTTCCAGGTCTCAATGCAAGCACAGCACTGTGAGGGCTTCTCTGAGGAAAATTAACTCCTGCTCAGTCAGACCCAATACAATGCCCCATCCCTGGAAACATTCAAGGTCAGGTTGGACAGCACTCTGAGCAACCTGATCTAGTTAAAGATAGAAACATAGAATCATTTAGGTTGGAAAAGATGTTAAAGATGTTTGAGTCCAACTGTGAAAAACAGTTGCATGATGTCCCTGCTCATTGCAGAAGGGTTGGACTAGAAGACCTTTAAAGGTCCCTTCCAACCCCAACCATTCTATGATTCTATGAAAATAGGAAAAGTTAGTGGGAAAGAAGAAAACAGATGTAATTTAATGATATTTTTTTGCCATGAGTTTTGTCTTGTACAAAAGGGAGATACAATGAATGCAGAATCAGTGCTCAGCAATTTGAGTGTAGCTACTTCTGTAGCTACAGGGAAGATGTGTTCTATGCCTGTAGTCTATAGCAGAACACAAGGACAGCCTTTCTCTTCAGTTGTTCAGCACAGAGTGGATAAATGGATTTGATAATCAGCTGGTCCTACCGCCAAACATGAAATAACTGTGGATTTGCAGTACTTATATTTGCAAAGGGGGTATTAGAGATCACTATACCTTTGTGAAGACTTGGGACCTCTGACTAATTTATGAACTGTGGTCCATTGACAGCTCTTTCACAGATTACTGTTTCTACCTAACTGATATTTGCATCTAAAAGCTTTTCTTGGTCAGGATGGAACTAGTTACATTTATAATTTCTCTCTGCATTCAGTGTTTATTTAATCAAAAAGTAATGATTGTCTAATTTACTAAGCATGTTTTACCTCAATGCTTGATGACTGTTAAACAAAGGAATTCATTAAGAAGGAGATTATTGCCATCCTTCCAAAGATATGCAAATAAGTGAAGCTACAAAAAAAGTTTCTTATTACTTTCTAAGCAGTTTCTTGCAAGTACCAGGTTTTGCATAGGGAGGATGGCAGATACTAGAAAAGAGTTGGGAAGGACAATTTGAGATGGAGAAGGTGAGAGAGGCTCTTTTACAGCCTGAGCTTCCTCAGGAGGCATTCCAGCCCTTTTCTGAACTACTCTAAGATTTGTCTGCTGTGATTCAAAAGTCACAATCATGTTGTAAACTAAGAAGAGTATCAATGGCTAAGTATTGTTGAAATTATCAAAGAATAAAGTACTACACACTGGAGCCCTTAGGCTATGCTATCATAAAAAAATAAAATCCAAAGGGTGAGATGAAATGTTCATGTTCATTTTTACTATAAACTTACCTTATATCTGCAAGCTAATATCATGTCTTCTACAATTATTTTCATCTTAAAATGAGAATTTTTATGTGGTTGATATTATACTTCATTACAAACTCAGAGTCTGGAGTTTATCAGAAATCAAGGGTTTTTGAATCAAGATATAGGTTTAATCCCATTAAACATTTTTTTTTCTGATTTGTTTTCACATATGACAGTTTGAAGACAGAGTGTTTGAGATCTTGGTCAGGCTCAGCTATGCTTCAGTTCTTACAAATGTGTGATCACACAAGTTTTTTGTTTTATCTTTTTTTTAAGGTTGGCTTAAATCCAATTATATTTTTTCCTTTTGAGGATGAAATCATCTAAGTCTATGAACACTTACAGAAGGCTAGTCTTTCCTAGAACACATATTAATGACAAAACCTCTGCTTCTGTTTTACTTCTGCTTTGTCTATAGAAATCTAACCAGGCTGTAGGCAGCACAGAAGCCTAACAGACCACTGAAGACATTAGTTTCCATGTTCAGCTTTTGGGGTAGGTACATTATGAAGGAATTTTTTAACTCACAGTCTGACTGAATTTCGAATTCAGTAGCCCACTACTTGCATGTTCATTATCATGATCAATATGTAGACCAGCAAGAAATTATTGGATGAAACACTGGCCTTGCACCATATTCTTATCTGTGATGACACAAATATATGTTTAAAATATAAATTACACTGTTTTCCTTTCCATGTGTTTGACAATTTGCAGGACAGAAAAAAGGAATATATTCTAGGAAACTGTTCTAGTACTAGATAATTAAGGTTTAGATGATACTCAAGTATTTTAGAGATGATATTCTGGTAGATAATTCCGTAGAATTAACCATGCGTTTGGAAGGTTCAAAGTTGCTACAGGATGTTATTTATCTTCCCCAGATTTCCAGAATTCCATGGGTTTTAAAAAAAGTTATGAGTATATTTCTAACTGAGGATGTCAAAAAATGTTTTAAACATTCAATATTCTACATAAGTAGACAAAAAATATCTGTGTTCTGGGACACTCTAAAACCTAAGGTACATCTTGAACATTCAGTCAAAGTACTCACTATGAGAATGACATGAATGTAAAAGAATAAAGCTTACGATCAAAGATAGGGACTTCAAAAATTAATTTGATAGGTTTTAACTGACCAAGCTGTGTGACAAGTCAAAAAATTAACCCTTGAATACATAATGATAAGACTTATTACCTTCTTTTTAGAATTTATTTTAAAGATCAATATTCCTATGTATGGAAACATATTAAATAATTCATAGCTGCTTGAATAGAAGTGCTGAAGTGCTATTGGAGTATTATTTTCATGTGCAAAAGGTCACCTGTTGGTCAAAAAGCTTTGTTTTCATATGAAAATATAAAATATTAGGAATTTGAAAGAATTCCATTTAGATTAAGCTTGAGATTTATAGATTGAGTCTTGTTCCATTCAAGGCAATATGGCTCTCTCTAATTACTTTATTATAGAATTACCATTTTCATCTTTGTAAATGCCAAATGAATTAATCACCATGTCTAAACATTGAATATCTTGGCAGTTAAATAATGGCTTGAATTTCACTCTCTGTTGTTATACTACTTCTTAGTCTTCATGGGACACTAGCCATAAGATTTCATTTAATTTGATGTAGCTAATAAGAAACAAAATGAAATTCACAAATGTAGAAAATCAATGTAAATGTTCATACACCTCACTGAAGACAGGTAAGACATAGATAATTGCACTTGAAAACAGATATACTGGAAACAGGGTGGATTGCTAAAAATATCTTGCAAAGCAGCATGTATTTAATCCAAATTTACTACCTGCAACTCTGGAATTTATGGAGTAACTATGTAATTTTTAAACAGATGAAACAACTGTTTCCAATTCCTAGTGTCACTGGATCTTACTCTGTCATTCCACAATCACTCTGGATCATTTTCCACTGTAAATCTGAGCCAGATGAAGAGTAGGTATTTCATTCCAATAAATTAAAACTCCATATTAAGAGTTTATTATAGTCTTATGTTTTTATTTGCTTTCCAAAAACATGGGAAGATAGACTATTTAATTCACACAAAGTTTAATGAGAATTTACTTATTTTTCTTAAAACAAATTCTTAATCATGAGATTGCTTTTATGCTGGCTTCAATGTTTTCTTACATAGTTTCAACGTTTGGTTTCAGAACAAACAACCTAAACTTCCAGGGTTTACTTTCCTGTGAGTTACAGGCATAGGTTGACCTTCTTCAGAGCAACAGAATTTCACCTGTGTAGGACACAGTGCTTCCACTGGGTAGGCTATTTCCTGTACATTTGACAGACCTTCTAATCTTAGCAGAATAAGTTTGAACTCAGTGTAACAGCATAGGAATTCAGATGTACACAAGTGTTATTCAAAATCCATATGTTAACAAAAAATAAAAATATTTTGTTTTAACACATTAATAGAATTATCTCCTAATGCATGCTTTTCAGGTGTAAGATTAAGAGGGAAGTCTTTTTAGTAGTAGTTGAAATATCTTAATTTATGGCTCTAACTGCTGCTTCAATTTTTTTCTTTTATTTACCTGCCTTTGACACAGATACATCCTCAGTTTCAAAGTGGTAAAAGACTGACAATTAAACCACTGGCATAATATAACTTTTTCATCATTACGACAAGAAGTTCAATGTTATAGTTTTATTATAAAAGAGCTTGATATACAAAATGTCTGCAGTAGGTACAATGAAGATGCAGTCAGAATGGAGCACAGTGGGTAGCGCAGTGGTAACATATTTACCTGAGTGCTACAGACTGCTCTGTGGCTCTCACTGGAACTGAACAATCACCCTGTTAATGAAGATAAAAATCTAGTTCTGGGTTGTTGTCATAGACACTTGATTACTTCTGGTATTACAGAAAGCTGTTTTCAGTCCCCATAGTATTTCTTTTAAATTTATATCTAAGAGAATTCCTTAATGCTACTTTTAGAAGGAAATGTAAAATATGTCCCCTTTGACCCTGCCCAACCTGTAAAAACTGATACTATTACATCTGTAGTTCAGCCAGACCACATACATGGCATCCTGCTTCTATATCTATCTTTAGTGCACATATAAGTAAGAGCTGCACCACTGAATAAGAAATTAAAAAATGCTGCTGTAAGAAATTGATTAAGTGTATGCTCAATCATCAAAATAGAAGTGACATCTTCATTTATTATTTTGAATAAAAAGAAGCAATATTCAAAGACTAAGCAACCTAATTCAAATTCCCAGCAGCAGTGTATAGATGATTTTGCCAGGTCCAGCTGCGTAAACTGAATAAATTGTTTCTATAAAGTTAACTCAGTAACAGAGAAATCTGGGGGCACTGAACAGTGTATTTGTAACTGCACAGATAATGGTGACAAATAAGCCACATACTGAAATCAAATATATAACTAGCAATAATGAACAAAGGACTAAATCTTATAGCACATTAGGGAATATATCCAACAAAGTGGATGAGATGCCATTATGTTAGACATAATTGAAATAAACTCAAACAAATGACGATGAACCCAAAAGGTTGAAGCTAGTAACAACATGCTGTGATACGAAAAGGTGTAAAAACATAAGGAAAATGTACCTACTGCTTCCAGGCAGGATCTTTCAAAACCATTAATTTGTAAATGTGATTTGTTCTCTCTCTCTCTCTTCCTCACATTTTGTAATTTCTAAATCTAGACAAGTACTTCAGTATCATAGAGTTTTTAAAAGAATATGTCTCCAAATTGGACAATGAAAATTCTATTATTCATCAAAAAAAACCCCAAAACCCGACTCAGAACTGAGTATGCTTATTTATTTATGTCTATAAAATACACAAGATCACATATATTAGTGTTTGTTCTGAAGTTTCAGAAATTAGAACATGCATGTTACAAATTTGTGTATTAACTACAATTCCTCCTAAAGTTAAATCCCGCCCTGCTGAATTTGGCTGGATTTACTCTAGTAGCAATTGTGGAGCAACATAAAGAAAAAGGAAAAGAAGAAAAAGGAAAAAAAAAGAAAAAGGAAAAAGAAAACCAGTAATTTTCAGGTAAAGTTTTCCATGCTTTTATCACTGAAGATAAACTTCCCTGTATGTTTTCAAGGCTGCCTTTGGTCCTTCTTCAGCCTTGAATAATTTATCTCCTCCTGAAGTTTTGGGAACTCATATTCTCATCTCAGTAGTGCAGGTTGTGCATATTTTTTCAACACCACACAGGTGGCAAGGACCCAGAGAAAACATAAGAATATAATGCATCACCAACAATGGCTTGTTTTTCCCTTGCTGCCACATGAATTCTATGGAATCTATCCCTGCCATGTGCTATCATGCCGAAGACGGAACAACCAAAAATCCGCTGAACTAGACTACTCTCATGGTACAGCAAATACCATAATAATCCTATGACACTTCGCTTCATTTTTTAATTTTTTTAAGTTATTTCTATTAGTTTACCTTTTGCATTTTACCTGTATCCATTAATAAAAAGTAATAGAAGAAATCTAAAGCCTGAAGTCCAGGTATGATCTGTTCTGTACTCAATGTGAGTGACCTGTCAAAAGCCTGCACTTCAGTGCAAGCTGGTGATGTTGTATCATTCTAAAACAATTTCCTTAAAACTAACACTTGTATCCTTAAATTCTAATATGAAAAGACCAAAAAAATAAAAATAATAATTGTCAGACACAGCATTGTGTTAAGTGTGTGAAGAGGACCCCTCAGTTTCACTGCAGGTTCCAGAGCCTCTACTTCATTCTGAATCTTGATTTCAAGATCTTCAGTTTGGGGCAGTTTAGAGTGTCTCCAAGTAAACTCAGAAGGGTCTAATGAGATTTCTCTAGCTCAAACAGTTTAGGCTTTTGAGACTGTTTCATTGGGTTTTCTAGCTTAAATTCTTACAGTAACTTTTTCGTATCAGTGAGGCACAAAGGCTATGCTTCCAGTATGAGCTTCAGAGCTATGGTAACTCAGCCCCACAGTTTTTGAAAGGTCTGGATCATAGGCAGAACACAGCTTCATCTGTCTGTTATGTAGATAAAACCTTGCTTTTGTTTCATTTGTCCCTGTTAAACACAGAATATGTTTCATGTCTTCCAAAACGCAGCCTGAGTGTTCTGGATAGCATCTATTTTTCAGTTCTACACAAAACTTCTTTAAAGACTCCTGCTGACCTTGGTTCCTTCATGGCTGTTTCTTTCCCCTTATCACTAATATTTTATTCAGAGATATTTTTTTATTTGTTTGTCTAATTGCTTCACTTGTTTCATTTAACTATGGTTATGACTTAGGCTTTTATGATTTGGGCCTACAAATATAGCCTAATGGATTCTATGAAATAACCCAAAATCTTTTAACATGCATTGGTTTTTTTGACCCCACTGTCTGCAGTGCTTTGGTTCATTTTTTAATCTCTAAGATTTGCATTCCTGTTAAGTGATGTAGCAGAAATTAGTGAAGGATATAAGAATTATCTTCATTTGAATGCATACATTAATGACCTACAATTTATTCTCATTCAGCTGTAGCAAATTAGTATAGCTGATATTAAAACACTGCATTATTGCATTAAATCGCTGGGTTTTTTTCAGAAACTCATTATATCCCTATGTATTTCACCTAGAAGGTTTAGATTTATTATTTATGAATTTGATTCCTTCTTCAACATAAAATATTAAGAGTATTTCTATATGCCACTGAGGGAATAATTCATTTTTATCCAAGATGTATACACTAGGAAAGAAAAAAAAAAGGCAAAATAAACCAGACAAAATCTACTTTTTGCTTTAAGGTCTGAAAACATTCCTTATTTCTCTACAAGAACTTTAAAAAGGAACATACTTATTTAGTTTTATCTAGCCACTAAATTATTAAATTTCTAAAACTGACTGACAGCTAAAAGCAACATTTTTCAAGGTTTCTCTGTTTTTCTGCTTCCATTATCAAGGTCATGGACTGGATTGTGCTGCTGGTTTTCATGCTTCAGAAACACATCAATTGCCTGATGAATAAAATCAGAAGAGTGACAGGTGCATGGAGTCGGACCTTCAGAAGGGCATATGTATTTTATTTAGTAAGGATATCACCTACTCCCAAGACTCAGATGACTGCAATGGAATTTGTCTTTAATTCAAAGTAAGGAATTTAGAGGACTTAAAAGCATTGTGCTTCAGTGCTGTCTTGCTGTTTGAAACTGCCACTCAACTCTGGCTCTACCACATTCATACTAACTGACAAAGATTGTGCAACATTTGACTGCCATCTCCTTTTCAGCCTATAAAGAAAAGAATTGAACAGCACTTTCAGTTAAATACCTCCTGGTAAAAAGTAATATACATTATGGGAAAAGAAGCTCTGACTCCCTTATAGTCTGTGCTGTGTCTAGTGACTCCATTTCTGCTTTATCAAAATTAATTCATCTGCTCAAATAGGTTCAAAGGGGCAAATCTTGTAAAAGGATAAAAGAATTAACATAATCATATTCAAATGGAACGTAATTACAGACTTTGGCATTTACAACCAAGAAAGTTCAAGGAAAACAAAAATGAACAGAGATAGCAGCACTAGGTAGTACCTTCCGTTTCTGCCAGTATTGGTGTATGTTAGACTCACTGTTTGCATCATCTTAACAGGTAGTAAAGAAGCAGTGAATGCTTTGAACCTCTAGATATTTCTTACACTAATTCTTTAACTACTCTCAGTGCCAACCTGGCACCCATCATGCCCTTGTAGGCAGCCTGAGTTCAGTTTGTCCCCGTGACATCAAGCTTTTGCACTTTCAGCAAAATCAGTGTCACATATTGTCATGGCTGTCATACCCATATTGTCAACCCACTGTCAGTGGGTTATGTGCCAGTCCCTACAGTTTTGAAAATAAACACTACTGCACATGCAAACACCCTTGAAAGTAGTTGTTCATTTTTGTCTTTGCATGGAATGTCTGAAAGCAGAAGAAACTTAGGAGTCTCTACCTGATCTTGCCCTCCTTTTCACATGCTGACAGATTCATGGGGTACTACATCAACATCTCCTTATCTGCACTGTGTCAGAGGGCCATCGATCTAAAGTATCAGTTATGTCAAAAGTAATTATGCACTTATGTAATCATGCAATGATAGATGCAAGAAAAGAGATGTAGTTAGAAATAAACTTATAATAATCTCAATAGCTATCATGATAACAAATTTATTAGTATATATTGGTATTATTAGTACACATTTTGTCATACAGTACTCAAGACTATCCCTCTCTTGTCACAGAAATCAGTGGCTTAACTGGCTTCAATATACTTACAGTTAGGGTTTCACTTTTTATAGTACCTTTGATTGCTCATTACCTAAAACTTCCTTTCAGGGACATTTAAATAAAGGGTTTATAGGACTATAATTTCAATTGTAGTCATAAAATGCTGAGACAAGACGGGTCTGAGAACATGTCTAATGCCAAAATCTGTTATGAACTCTCTTCAGAAGAATAAATTAATAAGAATTTTTATTTTCATTTTCATTGTATCACCTCTCATAATGCATTTCAAAAAGACAGAAACAGGCTGTTCTATCTAGAGCTCCTCAACTGCTGTCAGGTAATTACAAAAGTGATAAAATATGACATTAATGTGATTAATGCACACATTTTGTAAACAAAACAATTTAAAATAAAGCTTAGCATTAGTTAAAATTCGTGGTAATTGCAAACCTTCATTAACACTGCACAGCTGAGGACATTAGATAAAAGTCTTAAGAACTGCTTGCTTTTCAATCAAGCCCCTGCTATTGAATGTTTTGTAAATAGAATTTTATTATCAACTTGCAGGTTAGTTCCTAATGTTCTTAAGTCACTTAAAATTTTAACCTAGGCTGTTTTATTTAGTTGTTTTTCTTTTAAATGCAAGAACAGCAGAGGTGCTGGCTGTTGAGAAGAGCTATATTTCAACAGCAAACCAGAAATCTGGAATGGTTATTATTCCTGAGAAAACTGTTAACATCAAAACAAAAGCAATCTTGTTCCCACACTACTTTAGCATAATGAAAACTGGCAAAGCAGCATCTGTTGTGTTTTAGAGTCTGAGTGGAGAGATTTTCCTGTTACCTCTGATTGATACTGGAGATCCATCACTCAGTAAAGAGGCTGAGCATGGCTAATGCATTTTACTGGTATCTTGTTCCATCCTTATTTGACAAGGGGTAAGACAAACACCAAACACTGAACACAGTACAAAATTTGAAAGTATGATTTGTGGTGTTTAAGTGTTTGTGGATTTTTGTCTGGTGGATTTTGTTTTGTTTTGTTTGTTTGGGGTTTGTTTTGGTTTTGTATGTGTGTGGTTTTTTGTTTGTTTGTTTTCTTTTTCATTTTTTTTCCCCAAGAAGGCATTGTTAACAAAAATAAAATAGGACAATTAAACTATTTTGAAGGCACAGTTTAGACCTAATCTGTTATTATCACTCACCCGTGCACGGCGTTCTTCCCTACATTATAGGACAAGGTGCAGCCTCACATGTCCTTCCATTCTCATCTGGACATCAGTGATATGTGGTACTATGTTACAACCCTTAGTGAGTAGCTAGGAGTTTTCTAGAGAAGTTGGAAGTACAAGTATTTCTCGGTCTTGAGCAGAACAAATTTGGAATGCAAACCTCCTTCAAAATGATGGTTAATTCTTTGCTTACTTCTGAATTTTGCTATCGCTTTCTTGACTTGCAGGTTATTTAGGTAGAGAAAGCAGACAGTGATGATTTTATTTTGACAGGTCTCACTTAAAAGAATGATACTGGAGTATTGCACAAATTTTATATATTATATTGTAATATGACAAATATATTTTGGAAATAATTCAGAAAAAAAAATCAAATGAAACAACTGCTGGGGAAAGCATTATATATTGAAAAACTTATTGTTCCATCCGCTTGGTTATTTTAAAATATTTATTTCATAAATCTTTTGGGGGCAAATGAATACTAGTTTCCAAAGGGCTTCATGACCAAGGAGGGTAAGGGATTAAAAGTGCAAATAGCAGGAAGCTACTGACAAGCAATTTAAAATTAGAATAATAAATTTCAAACTGTGAGAGAGATTACTTGCTGGAAGAAAATCCCCAAAACTACCGAGGAAGAGCCAGTTCTTCATCTTTTTATGTATTTGTATTACATCTAGGTTCCTTTCTAAAAGAAGACAGCTATAGTCAAGTTTTTTGGTGGGGAAATAGGAGAATCTAAAGCAATTCAGACTAGATTATCTAGCTGCTCATTACAGTTCTAGTCATTATAATTGTCCCAGGTTCATGAAGTATTCCTGGTTCACAAAGGATGACATTCATACACAGGGCTAATAAACAAACAAAAAAATTATTCAAGGACTCACACACACAACTAATAAGCAAAACCCAATATTGTTCAAGCAAACCCCACTAGATATCGCTCACCAGACAACAAGGAGCTGGCTAAGACTGGCTGACTGCCTGATTCTCCCATGCACCTGCACATTCCAGACGTCGAGATAGTACGGTGCTCTCCAGTGCAGTGCAACAACAGATAGTGGTGTGCCAGAGGGCTGCAACAACAGATACAATAATGCTAGGAAATATTCAGTTATTGTGTTCTTTTTGGCTCTTCACACTAGCATTGACAGAAAAGCACGTTTGACTGCTGTTAGATGTTACACTGCATACAGCAACACATTTCTTGACAGAAGAAACTAAAGACCATTTAGTGCTAAGAGGACACCATTCCAACTGTGCGGCTTCCTGTCTGAAATTTATCATCCCCTGGAAGTGATGAGAACCGTGTGGAAAGACAAGATGCCTCTTTCAATGTTTCCATGAATGAGGACAATCCCTTTTGTTTGTCTATTGCCATTGGATTTACAATAGCAAATGCACTGATCTATTGTAGAACCTGTCCCGATGTAGCAGAAATTATAATTCCTTGGATCTTGGTAGTTGCTATCTGTATTGTAAATGGCTCATTTCATATATTGCAAAGTAGACTACAGCAAGATTTGTTCAATGTTTTGAATTACCCGATGAGCAGATCCGGACTGAGATGATAAAAACAATTTGTTCTATTTCTCTTTGCAGTAAATCACAATACAATACTCAACAGAGTAAGTATATCTGATGTCAGCACATTTTGTCTTCTTTCATAGTATGTTAAAATTTGATGAAAATGACAACTTGGTCTATCTAATATTTGGTTGTATAGAAAAAAAAACAAAAAACATCTAATTAAAAAAAAAGGCAAAAAGAAAATAATATTTGATAACTAATATAGCCATTCCACAACAACAACTACATCAACATTTCAGAAGGCTAAAGTTAGCCTTACCCTACTTTGGAGTGAGGTAACTGAAAACATTGGTGCTATATTTATATCAAGCCTGGACATGGTCATTGAAGTCTAATACTATATGATAAAACATTTGCAAGTTTCTTTGATAGAAGGACAATATTGTTGCACCTATTCCTGTTTCTTAATAGATGTTGTGGAAGATTTTTATATTTAGGTAGTGAGAACAGATACAATACTTAGAGGAAAAGGAAGATTTATTCAGGTGTTCACAGAATGTATTTCATTGTCATCTCAGTGGAATGAAATGTTTATCTTCTGACTGAAACAAAAATGTGTGTAAGCAGGAGATGTAGTACTAGAAAAATATTTAACTGAATGTGGCTTTGTTACATATTTCCTTCATCTTTCAGAGGGACTTTAACACTTTATGAGTAAAATGGATTAAAAGACCCTAAACTTATTGACAATCCAAGCCAAAAAGAAGTTAATTTATGTTATTGCAAGTTACTGGCATTTAAGAACAAAACCAAATGCCTTTAAAAAGTACTTTATTTACTTGATAAGGATTCCATTGATAAAAACACATCTAAACATGAGGTGGAATTTTTTTTAATTTGAGGATGATGGAGTACTGGAACAGGCTGTCCAGAGAAACGGTGGAGTCTCTGTCTCTGGAGACATTCAAAATCCACCTGGACATGTTCCTATGCAACCTTCTCTGGGTGAACTCACCATGGCAGTGAGGTTGGTTTAGACGATCTCCAGAGGTCCCTTCCAACCCCTATATACCTGTCTGGAGAGCTGCTCTGTGGAAAGGGACCTGGGGATCCTGGTGGACAAGAAGCCATAATCAAATTGTCTCAAGAATAATGCTACTTTAAATGCCCATTTTTGATTTCTAATAAGCTTGCTTTAATAATTCGTAACACTCCAGGCTCCACAAGCTACAGGACAAAATTATGTCCTTTTTAAAAGGTAAAAAAGTGGAGAGATTTGGGGTTAACATGCTCCCCAACTGTAAGGTTTTTTTACTGCATTTACAGTTCTTATTATAACTTTGCACACAGAAAAAATCAAGCAATCTTACTATATTAACTCACAAGTTAGGGCAAATGACACACTCAGTGAACTGTCAGAACAAAGCTCTCCATTTCCTAACTACTGCACATGATTTCAAGATAGACAGTTTTAAAATCTGGACAGATGTGGGTTTTGTTTGTTTGTTTTGATTTTTGTTTGTTTGTTTCTGTGAGAATTTTAAAAAATAATTAGAAATAGACTTGTCTATTCAGGAAAGAAGGAAATTTCTGCCACATACCCTGGAATAAGGCTGCACTAGAAATAAGTGAAACACTTGAAAATAAATAACTTTAAGTTGAAAATAAAAGCTTTTAAAATTTTTTAATTAAAGCCACGATAAATATAAAGTTGCAATAGTATTTATTGGACTCAAAATGGCATAATACCATAGTCTTTTTCATTATAGTTCATCCAATACAGAATAAAACAAACATCTCCCTCCTAGGTAGCTTTAACTTCGTGTTTGCATTACATTTAGGGACATTAGTCAAGTTCTGAAAATAACACCTCATGACCAATTTTTATTTTGACAATGCTCTCTCCCAAACTCAGTTTATTCCATTGTGACAATATTTGCTATTAATTTTAGTATTCATTGAAAAGTAATTTTCAAAAATACATAGAAAATACTGTGACAGCCTGGTCTGATTCAGGTTTACTCTGCTTTGATCAGGACTAGTAGTACTGTCCTTACAAGGTCCCTTCTAACCTGAATGATGCTATGAGATTCCTAATCTAGTGTGTGCATGTTTTATAAATTCTTTTTTTTTTGATTGCTCCGGTTTAAGAGCTATTCTCTGTGTTCAGTGTAAAATAAGCCATGAAGACATGTAAAGGAGCATAGGATTGCCTGAAATAGTTAGGTAGTTATTCTGTATCAGGTGTGTATTGCTCATTCAACTACACAGGAAAAAAAAAGAAAAAAGAAACCTTGATGGTATTTACCAAAAACAGTGCATGTATCTCCTGAACTATAGCAGTAAATAATAAAAGCTCGTGATAAGATGCATGCAGTAACTTTTATATATATATATAGTTAAAACACAACATAAATTAATATGCATCTCTATTTTACACAGTTATTATATAAATATTATGGTTTATAAACATATATTGCATGACATATATTTAGTACATATATAAATATGTACCCCATAATAAATACCCCAGTATTTGCTGCAGAGCATACAGAAAACATTCATTCTAGTTAACATATCTTTATTTTACATATTTCATTTTGTAATACACGTGGATAAGGATCTTTTATCTCTTAAAGTTTTGAATGAAAGTTACTGGTTTGCTTCCTGTATTGCTGCATGTAAGAGGAGATTCTCTGTAGTTTAAGGTTTTAGCTCCTTGGAAGACACTTTTGTTGCACTTCTAATTAGTTCTGTATTTTTTGGTTGGTCTTCTGAATGCCATTGACAGAGGTACCAGATGTTTTCTGCTATGTACTCCTTCAGTAATTGTTGAAGTCAGTGATTTAAGAGACCTTATCCTCATTACCCCAAATGGGAGTCACATTTCTGGTTTTCTACACTAAAGAACAGCACTGTACAGGTGAACATCTTAGAAACACTTCTCTACTATTCTAATTAGAAAATAGATGAAATTAAACATATTGAGCCTGCATCTGGTAAGATAGGAGGGGACTTGAAGATAATTGGAAGAAGGTAGCACTGCCACCAAAATATTGTCATTTTAACAAATACCAATTAAAATCAAAGATATTTTAAGTTTGAAGATATAGTTTTCTTTTAAGTCAAGAAGCAAATTCAAATGAATTTGGCTGAGTATCCAGAAAATAATAACCTCCAAATTAGGCAAAAAGTATTTTGAATTCTTACGTAAACATATTTACACTCTGTTTCTGTCTACAGATACTCCATCCTTTCTTCTCTAGGATAGCAGTTGTGCAAACTTCTACCACTATTTTATCTTGTGGTTTTATGCAGTTCTTAGCATTAACAGAAGGAAGAGTACATAAACAAAAAGAAGCTAAAACAACAACAAAATCCATTAATTCCATGCAAAGACATAGCTTTATATCCAAAGGTGAAGTTTAATATCATTGAATACCTGCAATAGCTGGATTTGAGTTAGGAATTTTATATCAGTGCCAAATCAATTACAGGTTGCAGGTGTCCAGAATTAATTAAAATAAATTGCTATAAATCAAGCATTAGCTATCTGCATGAGAGAAGAAAAGAAGTCAAAAAAAAAAAAGAGTGAAAAGTTGAAAAATATCAGTAAATAAATGTCAGGAAGAAACTTGTACATTGTTTGACAGAGTGTTCATTCTAAAATTTAAAATCTGCTTGAAGTTGTCTTTCAAAACTACATTAATGTGTGTTTCATTTTTAGAAAGAGATTTATGCCAAATGACTATTTTATTTGATGCATATAGCTTTTTTGTTTAAGATTAGAGGTAATACAGCTAACAGATGTTAAAATACCCTGAATTCTGTATTGCACAGACAGAAGCTTCATTACAGGTAAATATTGATTTATACTTGCAAGTGCTTAGAAAAGAAGATGTGTGAACAAATATTTCAGGATCCTAAATGTTAGAAACAGTATATATAAAAGTGATACCATATAAATATGTTTTAACAACTTTCAGTGTTATGCTTCTTTGCCATTAAACATTTACTGTTTATGAAATCATATCAAACAGTTCAAAGGTCAGAAAAATTGCTGTCTAGAAAATCCCGACAAGACCAGGGAAGTCCAATAATAAAAACAAAGAACTGTGATTTCCTGCATTATACACTACAGATGCAGTCCCTTCTGCCTGACAGAAGTGACAATAGTTTTAGTTACCTGTGTTATCCTGAAGAGGAGAAAAGTTGAGAAGAAAGCAGTGTGAAAAGAGAGCTACAAAAAACAGTAAGTATAGTCAAGAATCTATTATCAATGAAATTCTTTGGCTACTTGTGTTACAAATCAAGAGCCCAGCTTTTGAACTGGCTTTTCAAGTAACACCTAAAAACATATAGACCTGTAAAACAAGGGGACGACAGCTGAGAATGAGAAAAGCCAGTTCAAAGAGATGATGAAGAGAAGACTAAGTATTCAACATTATAAAACGCCAACTAGCTAGTAGACAGTACCACACAATCAGTCACAGAATACTAGAAACCATGTGACCAGGAACATGAGTCTGGCCAGTTTGGATGTGTACTGTGAAATGTCCATGAGATTCATTTACTTCTAGGTTACTGGTTTGAAAGAGAAAACATTATATGACTCATTTCTAGGTACCACACAATCTGAATTACAGCCTGATTTTTCTGCTAGCTTGTTTCACACAGCTCCCATTCACACACTGTCTGTTTCTCAGGGCATAATTTGGCCTCAGATCTCATCCACGAAATCAAAGCTTCTTATTGTTTTTTAGAGGCAATATACAGAGAGGCAGATAAATAATAAACCTGCATCGTAGTTACAATCTACATCTGAAGATTTGTAATAAAACATTGCAGACTAAAATGACTGTTCTCATATATCATCATTAATGTGGTAAATGACTCCCGTGACCCTTTACCTGTCTATAAATCGCAAACTATGAAGATATACCAGAGAGGTCAGATCAGCCAGTGGATATTTAATTAGGTACACAGTTTTTCAAGCTGCTATTTATAAATAGGCAGGGGAAATTTTTCTCCTGCAGTAGAAAATTAGAGTATAGATGAAGGTTTACAAATCAGATTAAGATATACTTTTTCTGGATTATATGTTTAACCAAGGAATGCATTTACATTCTCTCAGTGTAAAACCACATATAGAGTTCTACAATCTTTTATGGACAGTATTTAAAGAGGATCTGACGAAAGCTTCATCATGTGTCAGATAAAACATTTCTACTGTTTTCATGTGTCATATTGAATATCAATCTCACTTATACCACTACAAATACTTCAGTCTTTTATTATGCTGTGTTTGTGTCCCATGACAAGCAGTGTATCCGGGGAAAAACTGCCAGTGCTATATTTTCCACAAGGAAAACAAGTGTTTCATCTTAACTTCTGTAATTTAAATAATGAATTACATTTCTTCCACAAAGAATGAAACCTGCTTACATAAGCATCATTTATTGTACCAGCTTGTATCATCTGGGAACTGCATGTGATTGAGCAGTGCCTAGCACAATGGATGCTAAAACAACATTCATATTAAGTGTGTTATTTGCACATTTTTGGTGGCTGAATTGTTATAACAAAAAAAAAAATTTATTTGTTCCTTTCCTTTCCATTCAATTTTCTGCCTTTGTTTGGACTATGAAATAGCCTTTTATGAAATTGTTGATCTCAATTATAGATGTTTGTAGATTAAGTTAAAGGACAATATATAGATCAGTCAGGTTATGTTCCGATACCTTTTGGCTAAAAATTAATGAACCCATGAATGACAATCAAGGTGGCTGCTCAATATTTGTGACCCTCTGATTTTACCTGAATTCAGTTTTTCACCTTCTTTGATCTTTCTCTCATGCCTTTGAATAATTTGCATTCATCAAAATATAACATTTTTTTCTCTATATAGTCCTGGGATAGAAATCCCATAGGATTAATGAGCTTGGGTAATATTCAGCCAGACATTTCAGTAACTTCATCATATTTTGGGCTCAGCCTATGAATATTTTAATATGAAACTGATATGTCCTACAAAATTAGAAAGGTTCCAATTTGCAGTGCTTTAACTGTTTCTTGTTTGGCCTTCTATTATGGCAGTCCTTTGCTCAGAGTCAGTTTACTGCTAAGAATGTGACAAAAGCACCAGTTTGTGATCTGTCAAGACACCTTGAGACTTCTTTTAGTTGCTTCAGTAAGTTTAATGCCTATCCTCAGAGTCCTGTGTAGAATCCTTCCTATTGATCAAAATCCTCCACTTGCTCAGCATGAAATCCAGCTTAATAGTACATAGATAATAATGCCACAGAGCAAACTACCACTGAGCTCCATGGGGTGCTGTTAAGAACCTGGAGTATTGATACTCATTTTATCTATCACCCTGCTATGAGAATGAAAGCAGCTGCGGAGGAACTTCTAAGATTCAAAAATGTGCATTAGAAGTGTGTCAGGTATTTTTGTTTTCCTAGCAAGGTTTCAACATCATACTAAAGAAAATTAAGTCACAATCTAGAATAACATGGTCAATATTTAAGGTGATGGGAAACTGCCTCTGAAGCCCAGATTCAAGAGTTTTAAAGCAGAGTACATTTTCCTGCACTTTGTGTTCACTGAAGAGCTACTTCTTTTGTTGGATGAGCTATTCTTGATCAATTTCATCATACTTAGACTTTTTCCTCCAGTTTTTTTGCTTGAAATATGTATTGTGGAAACATGAATATAAACTTTGATGTTTGCAGTGTTACCCCTGAAATGCTTCAGTTGCTTCTTCTGTAATTAAACTGTTAATTTTGTACTATAGTTAAGGCTCAGCTCGTTCAATAGATGATAGCAATTTTGTCATCAAATATTTCTTTTTCAGTTGCTTTTAAGGCACAATTAATTATATAATTTTAATACTTTACCTTAGGAAAGTATCTGCCCAATTTTATCTTGGCTTTCACATAAAAGTTAATCAGAGTTTTCATATAATTATCTGCATCCAGAGTATCTCCCCCTTCAAATATTTCTCCAGTCTTCCCTCCAGACATTCTCTTGCACAAACACTTCCCAGACGGGGCTGATGGGGCAGTCTGTCTACAGCCTCCGTGCTGTAATTAGGTCTGACACTGGTACTGAGCTCACAACATGGTGCAGACTGGTACTTTTAAGAAACTACTGGGAAGCCCCAAACAGAAATTTGTCAATGTTATGTGCTGTTAATGCTTAACTATTGAAAATATTAGACATCATTGTGAAAACTAATAAATTTCTCAGATCTTATTACTTTCAATTTGGTCCATGAAGGAATTTTGTCAGTCTGAAACAGCTGCAAGAAGAATAAGATTTGGTTTTGCACAGGTAAAAACTTAGCTAATATGCAAATGCCTCCTAAAATCATGTCACAACTGGAGACTATACTGTGGATTGAATAATAAATTTTAATCATGTCTAATGCACTTACTCCTCAATATGTTAGACAACTTTTTTCAACATTTTTTTTCACTGTCTTGATCCTTCTGGATATAGGACATGGGAGCAAAGGCAGAAGCTCGGTGGCTTTAATACAGATGAAATGTTGGAAAGCCGCTCACTGGCAAAGGACCTGAATGTAGAGAAAACTGGTTTCTGAAGTCAAAGGTGCAAAAATTGTAAGGAATTTGTATCTCAAACAAAGGGAAAAGCTTTTGTGTGGGAAATGGCTCCAGAACTAATCTGGGTAAATAAACAGTTTGAAAATTATCATAGAAATAGGAAAAGAGGAGGTAAGAGGAAATATACAGAAAGGCAAACTATGTTTCACTGAAAAACAATTGATGTATTGCATATGGAATTAAAGCAGGGTGAAAGAACAGCTGTTTGGGACATTTCAAAGGAAGACAAAATGAAGTCTCTAAGCTACAGTACTTTCTTAATTAATGTCCTTAAATTTCTTTTAAATAGTGAATCAAAATATAAAAACTCTGAATAAAAGAACCATGAGAATATAGGAGATAATACCCAAAGTTATCTTTTGTCTTTTCTCAGCTGACCTCACATCACTGAGAAGTTAGCCATAAGGAACATCCTGGGCTCTGAAGAGAAACATAGTTTCCATAAAAAGAAAAGCAATGAGGACTGATACTCTGAAAATTAAATAGGTGATTCATCAAGGTAAATAGAAGAATCTTTTTTTGTGTGTGTGTGTATTTGCAAAACTGAGGAGCTGAAAAAAGAAACAGAACTTCCTCTCTGCATTAACTTGGAGATGAGCTACCAGCAAGATGGAGCCACCTATTACTAGGCCATTTGTGTATTTAAGCATTGTGAAGCCAAATGGATGATGGGGTGAGACTGTGGTGCCACAAGTTCAAGACTTTTGAATATAGGCAATATACTTTTTATGCATTCACAAAGCTGTGTGAATGGTAGTAAATGCCACTTAATTGTCATAAAAAAGGGCCACAATAATTCCCACGTGTGACTTTAATTCCAATGACTTTGTAGAAGTGGGTTGGGTTTTTTTTTTAATTTTATGTCTTATTTCCTAAAATGATAATTCATTCCTGAAAGCAAATTATAGACACGAAAATCAGCACACAATCACAAGCAAAGAAGTATCAGGCAGATACGAGTTAAATTAAACCAGCTTAATTACAGAATTAAAAGTTAAAAAAAATGAGGCTATGAATGAATAGTGTTTCTAGTTTTATTACCTGACCTATCTACAGTCAATTTTATTACACAGTTCTCTACACTCTGGGGTCCTGTTAGAGGCATCTGAACTGGTTTGTTTCAATATTAAGGTTATGCAGTGACATTTTTTTCATTAATTTTATAGGACAAATTACATTCAACAGAATAGGAGACCTCTTGCTAAGGAATAAATTAGTTTTCATAAATAAGGATTCATTTACTGCTGTAGTTCTAAGTATTTCTATAGTAGTTTGTATTAGACATAAGGGATTCTCCTTGATACAAACTCCAGATTATACTTCCTAGCATATGCTTTAATCTGAGTGTTACATCCAAGTACAATGGAGCCATAATGTAGGAGTCAAAAATGAAGGAGGAAAAAATGAAAAAGCAAATGTGCTTAAATTCAACAGTGTGAATGTCATGAGTCTTTTAAGCTGACATTAGAGTTTAGAAATGACTGTGTATTGATGGAATATCAAAGAGGATGTATGATATCGCTGAGGGGATACTCAGTAGACAGGAAAGAACCATTGTATTGGCCTTGATCTTGAAGAGGGGGGCAGAATGAAAACCTGAAACAAAACACAGCAACACAACTACAATAATACTCTGTCTTGCATGCAAAAGTGAGGAAGGGCTGAAAAACTTATTCAGGACAAAATCACCAGTTAGGGGAATATTGTGACAGAAACTTAAATTGATAAACCTTTCTGAATGTTGCATTTAGCTCTTGAAGTACTAGGAATTTTAAGTCCTCACAAATGCTCCTTTTCATCTGAAGTATACTCAGTACAGACATAAAGCATATGGTGCTAATTGCCATTAAAACCAAGAACTCATAGTGAAAAACAGCATCTCTGTTGTCATATAACCAAGGCAATGTAAACACAGAGGGTCTTTTACTTCCCTTGCCTTTTTTTTTTCCTAGAAAAAAAAACCAAACAATTTAATGAGTACTACAATTCCCACTACAAGTTTGTCAAAGCAAAATCAGTTCACTGTGTGCTCTGAGACACAGATTGTTCAGAGCTTACTGATGCATGAAATCAGAATGAGAAGAAATGCTAGAAGAAGGAGATAGGCTGAGAAAGATTAATCTGCAACTACACAGATCTCACTCATAAAGTCTAAACTGTTTATCATAATTTGTCCTGAATCCATTTAAGGTCTTAACAAACACATAGTTTTGGTGCCTTGGTTTACTGTTCTATGAGAACATAGGCTGCCTTAGTTCTGTAACGAAAATTCAAGTTAATTATTTCTGATTCTAAAAGAAGATTTTTAACATCTAAATTATGTTTATTATTTAGGGCTTGTGTTGCAGAAAAAAAAGAGAGAGTCCTTCAAAGAAATGCCCAGCTTTCTGCAGTTGAAAGCCTTTAAAATCCAAAAATGATATTCATCAAAAGGTAAACTTTATACAGAAGTTCAAGTTTCTAGATGGTAAACATCAATTAGACCCAAAACTCAACCACAAGTGAGTAATTTGTATGATTATTAAAGCATCTGTGAAGAAAGAAATCCAGAGTGAAACATATCACTGCTGCAGTGCAGGGGTTTGAGTCTTCATGTCCTATGATCTTGTTTGGCTTTTCCATCAGAGTGCTGCATAGCAGACACTACTCTGCACAAACCTCAGTCCAAGTCCATATACTGCCTGATGCAGATTCAAGCTTCAGATGAAAAATTTCCCAAAAGTGGGAAACCCTCTTCCCCACTGAGGTCTGAGGTATTTTTTGATTTCCATTTGATTTTCCATTTTTTGATTTTCTCATATTTTTGATCTCCATCTCTGGAGACTTTCAAAAGCTGCCTGAACTTGTTACTATGTGGCCTGTCCTAGGTGACCTGCTCTGGTGGGGGCGTTGCACTAGATGATCTTTAGAAGTTCCTTCCAACCACTACCATTCTGTGATTCTGTGATTCCTCTCTTCTCTGATGAAAGAATTGCAGTCTTGGTTTAGCCTGGAATTATAAGGCAGGGTAAATGTAAAAGGTGTTTTTTTTAAGATTTTTTTTTTAACTTATTTTTCTTTAGAAATATGATGTGGACATGAAATGAAGTGATCAGGAATGTACAAAAAAAAAAAAAAAGTTGAAAGTGTGTTCCCATCCCAGATGAAAAACATACAAATGGACAATGAAAAAAATCAGCTACAGAGCAAACACAGTTCCCAAGCACAGCAAGGGGGAGATAGTTGTTATTGCTACAGTTCCCATCTTCTTTTGAGAGCTCTTTCTGGCATTTTCTGGTGGCTTGCCACTGATGGTGAACATCATCTTCTGGAGACTTTTGATTCTACAGCTAACAGGAGACTTCTGTTGGATGTTTTCTGGTTAGGAACAGTCTAGTCTGTGCTTTCTGTCTTCATCTGACTGCTGTGAAGAAGTGACACAAGCACCTCTTCAGCTGGTGCTTGAGGGGCAGCCACGTAGCTGTCAGGCTGGAGTGACACTAACAGAGACCCGGCAGTTGTTAGTGCAGCAGTGCGTGCAGACTGTCAGACATTTGGGAGGACAGATAGGAGATTGACAGTGTCTTCTCAGAGACCCTGAACAGACAAAAGCCCAAGCTATGTGAAATAAGAAAAGAGGGTCAGCTAGAGACTATGTGTAAAGGAAGAGTAGATTCTACCTCTCAAAATGAGGGAGACTAGAAAAGCATGACTTCAGGCAACTGCAGTCTTCCTAGACCTCAAGTTCTAGATCATTTCAACCTGTAGATCTGCAGCTTCAGGACAGGCACAGTGTCCTGGGATCTACTGAAGTGAAGGAAAACTCATCACAGAAGCCATCAAAGCCAGCTGGCTCTGGATGAAGCATTTGTGTGATGAAGAAAAGGTGGATGATCATTGCTAGGGTCTCTTTTTTGTCTGTGCATGAATGAATTGTTTACAATGTCTGTTTTAAAAGGCTGTGCTCAGTGATATAAAGCTCACCTGGTGGCTGGCTACTAGCTGTGATCCCTCATGGACTTATAGAGGGGCCACAACTGTTTAGCAGTCTTATAAATGGCCTGTAAAATGGAAAGGAGTGCACTTGGGAGCTGTCAGGTCGAGGAAGGCAATTTTTCCCTGTAATTGGCAGTTTTACTTTTGAGATTGTATTTGGGTCACCAAATACAAGAAGGACATTAACATACTGGAGTGAGTCTAGAAGAAAGCCCCAGAGATGGTTATGGAGTGGAAGTACATGACATGTGAGTAGAGGCTGAGAAATGTTTTGGATTTTTTTTTTGTTTTAGCCTGGGGAAGAGAAGGCTTAGGGTAGATCTTGTTTTCTGTCTATACCCACCTATTGAAGAATATCTGAAAGATAGAGCAGGGCTTGAAGATAAATAGAATAAGAGGTAAAGAGACAAAAATTAGAATATCTGACTAAATATAAGGAAATAAAAATACCACAAAGGTGTCCAAATACTGCAACAAGTTGTCCAGAGAGGTTGTAGAATGTCCATCCACGGAGATATTAAAGACTGGACAAAATCCTGAGACACCTGATGCAGTTAGGCCTGTTTTGAATGGAGTGTTGAACTAGATGGTTTCTAGAAATCCAGTCCAATCCAATCTCAGTTATTCTATAACAGTCATGCTTCCTAGGAGCACTACAGTTTAAAAGAACAATACAAAATAGGAGAAAGAAAAGGAAAACAAAGACAAGATGAATGAAAAAGAAGGTGATATTTTGTTTATACTAAGTCTTTACTAATGAGCTCCTCATGAATACAAATTTTACTTTCAACTGATGACTGTGAAAGACTTGGATTTGGCATTGGTATAATGGATATAAAGATCTATTCACAGCAAAGAGGCACCAGAGATGTAGAAAGGAAACTTTCAAAATTAGCTGATAAAAAAAAAATAAATGTAGAAAAGTAAAGGTATTTCAAAGTCATGTGTACTATATTAGGAAAAAAATCAATAGTCAAAGAAATTAATGGATGTTCATTTCTGTAGACAGAGGGATAAAGAATTAAGGTAGCCTGACATTATTTGTTGAGTTCTTTGTTGTTGTTTTTTTTTTCTAGCCTGGAACTTATTTTTACTTTTATTTGTTTGTTTGGGTTTTTTTGGTGTATCTGTGTGGGGAGAGCTGTTCTTTGATTTTTACTAAACAAAAAGTTTTGAGGAAAGACTCTGAGTTTTTGGATAATGATAAACCTTCCAGCCAAACTACAGAAAATCTTTTCAGTTCTAAACTCAAAACCACAAAAAGTTAATGTTCCATAGGTTAAAGACTTTTTTATATAAAAACAAAATATATATTATCAATAAGTATATGTGACTTGTCCTAGTAGTGAGAAATGAACTACATCAGAAAATGTTTTTGGGGTTATATAGCTGCTATACATATTGAACAGTAAAAATTTTGCAGAGGAAGGCCAAAATGATATGAAATTGCAAAAATAAAATGATAATAACATAACATGAATAAACAGTCGATAAACAGTCAAAAGTCTAAGACCCATTCCTTTGAATATTGCTAGCTGTTCTTGCCAAAGAATCAGTAATGCATAGGGTTCATTCCTACAAAAATAATAAGAAAGGGAAAGTGAAAAGTCTTTCCCCTCTATGGTTTTAGAACTTTGCAAAACTAAAAAGTTTGTGGAATCCACATCAAATACTTCAAAAGGTACGTTTTATGAAAGGTGCATAGGAAAAGAGGAAATGGCATCAAGTTACTCCAGGGTAGGTTTAGGATGGACATCAGGAAAAACTTCTATAGCAAAAGAGTTATCAAAGACTGGAACAGGCTGCCCAGGGAGGTTGTTGGATCACCATCCCTGGATGTATTTAAAAGGCATATAGATATGGTGCTTAAAGATATTGTGTAGTAGTGATCCTGGTAGAGTAGGATAACAGTTGGACTGGATGATCTTAAAGGTCTTTTTCAAGCATAGCAATTCTGTGATTTTTCTGATTGATATATAATTATATGTCTATTATACCATATGCTTTTATAATATTTATACAATGCCATATCATCACTTTCCAACAATAATAGCCTATGTAATGAGGGGATTTTATGCACTGTGACCTTAAGACACACATATGAAAATTACACACGTTTCTCATAGTATTCCCAAGTTTTTAACTAGAAACTGTACATTTTTAATCCTTTAAGGATGTTTCAATGGCTTTATCACAGATAATTTAATGACAGTGTGGTAAAATTTAAATTACACATTTCCCAGCTTTAGGCTGATTATGTCTGCTGTGAACATAGACAGAGAATAGTCAATGAGAATAATACAGAAAACTTATTAGTGACTGTGTACAGAGACAACAGGCTATGGCAGCAGAGGAGGAAAAAAAGCACAATATTACACTAGGTTCAGTGAATTGCTACAGATCTTGATGTTGGTGCTAATTTTACTGAGTAATTGTTAATAATCTGATAAAAAAATGGCATATTCATCAATTTTGAAGTTATTACTTGATTAGATTTAAAAGAAGAAACTACAGAAATTATTTTTGAAAGTATTTAGCAAGAGGAAAACAGAAGGGGAGGGCAAGATTGAGGAATGCTTGTTAAAAGTTGTCACAAGTATAAAACATTTTGATTTTTTGCTCTTAACAGAATATTTTCTCTTATTTCAAGTCTAATCTGCTAAACAGAAGACTCGATACATTTTCAACTTTTCCTTGCACATTACACTTATGATTCCTATCCCCCTGAATTTCTTTTCATTTATTTGCTGTGGAGACAATAGTTGTATACAGCTCTGAAAAGAAAATGAGAAATATGGGAATCTCAGTTATGTATGTAGAAAATCTGCTTTCATGCAAGTCACTAATGTCAGAGTAATCTGATTTTCACTGATGCTAGTGATTTGCCATGGAAAAATAGGTGTTGTACACAACTAGATTGTACTAGAAATAGTTGCTTTCACAGTGGTAAATGGGTTTACAATTTGCAAGCGGTGATGGATAATTCATGTTGTTGTTTATAATAAATATTTTTTAATTCTTCCCTTCTCTCTACCACTTATTAAGGAGAAATGTTTAATTTATAGTTCCTTTAAGTTAACTTCTTACCCAAAGGAAAATATGAGATTAAGTGTTCAAGAAAAGAAATGTAACTTCTAATCAGTAATAGTGTGATACTGATTTGTGATATTGTCATATTATTTCAATAAAGGAGTACTTTGGCTTTCCTTATAGATAAATCGATATAAAATTTTCATGAGGAAATATGATATCTGTTTTTTTTTCACAGCAAAGCAAATCTGAACCTTGACAACTGCAAATTGGTGTTCTGAAGTACTTCAAAATATGACAGATATTCCTTGTTCTTATCTAGTGTCCTTTTTTTTCTTTTTTCTTTTTCTTTTTTTTTTCCTGGATAAAAATATCTTAACTGCCATATATTGTTTAGAAATACACCAGTTAGACTGGTGATTGGATAGCAAGTTTATGGTCATTTATGTATTGAAGCCTGTTGACAGAAAAAGGCCTGAATATCACTGATCTCATTGATGATGTGGATTAATTGTAGCTTGTTATTTTCTAGACTAATGTAATTCTTTTTATATTATTCCCATTAGAAGGTGAATTTCCACCATACTTTTTCTAGATATCAAATCACTTTTTAAAGTTTTTGTATACATTTTAATTTTCTGCAAAGCATATCTAACTTTTTAAATATACATAGAATTTTCTTCTCTGGAAGCAATTATCATAAAATACTGACAATCTATGGATTTTCTAGACTGACAGACTGGAAAATGTCAGAATATCTTGTGAATGAAGATGCCAAGTGTATCACAAATTACCTTTAAATTTTGAAATTTGATAATAAATTTTGAAATATAACTACAATAATAACTATCACTAAATCTTCATGTAATAGATGATAATCTGATGGAAAGCCGCCCTAACTAATTTAGATTTATGACAGGTAAGGAAGAATATTCCCTGGGAAAATGCCTTTCTAGTGCAGAATTAATTTTAGCAGCCCATGCGTAGGAGATCTGTAGACTCCACACAGATCATGGATACTGACTAGTAGATCTAAGGTAATATCAAGCATCACTTAAAATGGGGTTTAGTCCTTTACAGTGCTATAAATTAAAAGATACACTTGAATCATCCCAGTGCAATCCCAGGCAACATTACAAGGCAACTTTTAACTTCCTGGTGTAAATCATCTGCCCTAAGTGGTGTACAGTATATATAGGCAGGAAAATGTGAGACTTGCTTTGTTCAGAATGCTCCTCTGCTGTGAGCACCTGTCTTGGTCCATGGCCAGTCACTCCAATCCTGACTGGGCTGCTCTGGCACATGCACATCTGCATCTGTGTGACCAGCTGCCAAGGGAAATGTTCTACCAGAAAAATAGTCCAGGAGAAATAAGGGGGTTATTTTTTACCTTAATCAGATCCCTAAAACCTTTTCATTTTAAAGGAAGAGTCCTGAGATGAGGGAAGGAAATTTCAGCAATTTAACTTGTCATTAAAACCAGACTTGACTGCACCCATTGCTATAAAAAGCAAATCTCTTGCCTAAGGTCCACGGAACAGGAAATATTTCAGGCATGATGGGTACTGGACTGTTTCTTTAATCAAGTTCTCTATAAGATAAACTGAGGAACAAGTACGAGTTGTTTAGGAGCATGGCCAAAATTATTGCATTGTCAAAGCCCATGCTGTGTAATATGTTAAATGAGTAAAACAGTGCTGCTTTTGAACAAAGATCCTTTTTTTTTTTTGTGAAGGGATGGTCTTGCCATTTTTTTTTTTTTTTTTTACTATTTAGCTAAGGTTATAATTGTTTCTCTTTTCTACTTTATAACCAGATCTCTAATTCCCATTGTGAGCCTGCCACAGATAAATTAGACCATGATATATGCAAAAATTGAAAAGAAGTGACTTGTGGAACTCTCTCAGGAAGGTAAGACTTTCTGTCATGAAGTTTCTCTTTCTCAATGTTCTCAGCACTTCTTCTCTTCAGTACATTTTCATCATTATAGTGCCACTTGGGTATCTGTGGATCAGCTGGTGCCATGAAGCTAAGTGTTTAAATTCTGAAGAATTTTAGATGATGTTTCTATTAAAGACAAATTATACTGAAAGTCAGAGTCTGAAGAGCCTTAAGCAAAGGAAAACCTTTAGGTGACTGATGACTTGTCATATTCTGCCAGTGTGGTGCACAAACAGGCAACCATTTTTAACAAAAGCAGAGAAATGAATCATAGAATCAGAATTCATTAGCTGTTTGTTCAGCTGATAATTAGTTGTGTAAGCAGATACTCAAGACATATACAGCAAATATCTCCTGATTATTAGTGACTTAAAAATGCTGAGCTCTTCAGCTTTTTCTTTTCATTAGAGCTATGGGATATATAGGTGAGATACTTGCAGTTCAATACCAAAAAAAGCCCCAGCCAACAAACCAAAACAAACCAACAAACCAACAACAACAAAAAAACACACCAAAAAAAAAAAAAATCAAGAAATGCAATTGTATAAAAACAGCAAAAGCAACACCAAACAAAGTAGGACTCGTCTCCTCAAGTATTAGTATATAGTCTGTAGGTGCTTGAAGAAGTCAAAGACATCCACATTTGCTTGACTAACTACAGAGTAACTACATGAGACATGTACTCTGCTAACAAAGTATCTGGAAGCCAAGGAGGTTATTGTAGGGAACTGCATATCTGGTTTTACACAATTAAATCCTATTTGAATTAAAAATTGGTAAGATATTGTGTTATACTTCTTCAAACATCAACCCAATAAGTGAAGAGAAAGTTTTTTCTAAAATAACATATACCTTAATGCACTGTTATATAATCATACACTTCTGTATTAGAAACAAGCATTATTTTCCTAAAAAGATCTACTGAGTGCTTAAATAGCTGTGTAGCAGTATATGAAGTACTGTATTAAGGAGAAATAATGTAAATACTACCCTGAATAAGATTCCTGGGAAGTAACAGTGAAATGTTTCAGTTAAGAGAAGTCATTTAGGATCCTGTAGATAACAATTTCTTGAATATAACCAGAGAATTCATTTGGTAGCCTGTGGAAAATATTATTTGCTAAACTCAATTACATTAATGAATAGACATTTTCCTTGGATGAGGATACTAAGTAAAATGTTCAAACTGCTTAAAAGTATTCTGTAGTTGGATTTATTCTGAAGATTTTTCTTTAGCACTAGGAAAAAAAAAAAGTGGCATTTGCACTGAAAAGTGGAAGGCTAGTAGCCTGAGTTAATGTGCCATCTGCGTGGCTGGTCATATAGATGCAAAAAAGCTTGTGCCAGATACAAGTTAGGGCAACTTGAGGCAAACTGAAAATTACAGTTCAGAGTAATTTTCCATCCATTTTACATATACACTTTTTTGCCTTCATGGTGCACAGATTTCAGTTCAAATAAATGTTATAACAGTTAGGTGGAAATTAAATTCTTTCGGAAAGCTACCACCATGATTATGAAGAAAACGTATAATATATAGACAACCAAATATATGTTCATATTTTAAAGCATAACACAACATGTACTATCAAAATCACTTCATATAATTGAATATAAATTTCACCTGAAAACTCAGATAAATTTTCTTGTTTCTCCTCTGAAACATCCTTCTTCTTCTTTTCTCTTTTACGTTTTCATAGCATTTGAGCTATAAAGCTATTAAAATATGAAGTTTCAATGCAAATATTGACATATCCTTAAATATAGTAGAGGGAAGTGTAAAACTGTCAAAACTGAAAGTGAAGAAGTCTGAGAGACCAGAAGAATATAAAAACTTGTCTATTTGTAAGTTCTTGAATTATGATATTTTCAGATTTAAGTACTCTGTGTGTTTCCACTAATTTCATAGCAAAGTGTAACAGATGAAATATCTAGGCATGCAGGACAACTGCTTCTGTAGTTCAAAGATTTCAGTATTAATATGAAGGCAGGTAAAAGATGATAGTCTCAGGCTTCCCTATGTCTCTGTCCAGCAACACTGTAGCAATCCTATATTAGTATTTGGAATTTAATGTCTCCATATGGGATCTCTTTCTTCTCTCTCATTTTCTGACTTCTTTCACAGCTGATGAATGTTAGAGAAACATAACTGAAAGAACACAAAATGATCCAAATTTAGGTAAAGGCAAAATTTCAGCAGCCTCAATTTACTCCCGTCTGTATTATGTTACACACAGTTTGAAGGGTCTGTCTCCTCCAGTGGATTTATTCTTCATGTAGTACCTATGGACAATGATTCTCACTTAGTGGGTGCTGATTAGTGTTCCTTTCCTCCTAGGTCAATGTGTGGCTTGAAATTTTATGTCCACATGACTGTCTTCATAAAGACAGAATTGCCTCATTATTATTTCTCCATGTTTTTAGTGCCTGATAGTTTCACAAAAATTCATGTTTCCCTATTTTTAGTATCCACTAATTTTATCTGTGATCTTGAAAGACTGTCAGAGCACTTGCTATTGATATCCACTACTTTGTTGTTCAATGTACAGCTTTTACTGTCTTCTCTGGGGTGGGGGGAGGGGCTTCACCTGCCACATCTGATGAGGGTAGGGTTTGATCAAGTAATATCCAGAGGTCCCTGACACTCGCAGCTGTTCGTAGATTTCTTTATATCATTCAGAGAAAATGGAATAAAAAGGTTTTAGCCACTTGTAATCAATAAAATACCACCATGTCTACTGCAGGAATAGGTATGTTGAAGTCTGGCCAAACCAATGCTATTGCATTCGAACTATGTAATATTCCCTCTGCTTCTTAACCTACTAAAAGTTTTCTTCACCTTATCTACAGAAGTCCTTCAAACAGCAGTGGAATGCAGAAAACTGATTGCTCCATGGGAAAAAGTGGCTGATTGGTGGCAGGTAGAGTATTGTTACCATTTATTTTCCTCACGGAAACACTTAATATATTAGGTCCTCGAGCAAAATTAACCTTAGCCCTAGCTGGATATGAACAATTACGCAAAGGCCACAAAGAGACTGGCATGGTTGTTGTGCTCATGGTGTTCTGTTGTGAATCTGACCAGAGACTGTTAGTTTTCCTGCAAAGCTTATTCTGTCATGTGAAGGAGAAAGCTCAGACTGTGCCCTATGGAAAGGGAATAGTCGATAAATGTAGAACTATATTACCAGTGCTTATATACCTGTTTAAACATCACTGTATTTAGATTTTTTTTTTAGATTAAATATTAATCTGCACACAAATTGAGATAAACAAGAAACACTGATAAAATAAGCAACTTTATTTGAAAGCTTAAGAAGGAAAAAGAACAATAGCAAAAGGAAAATAGAGCAGCACAAAATTGGTGCTATAAAAATCCTCTTTCCTCAGTTACACATTTGTTGGTTAAACTGTGCTTTCTTTTTATTTCTTGGTGGTCTGACTGGAGAAGAAATAATAGGAACTTAATAGAACTCTTTTCACTGCTAGAGTGCTTTTGAATTTTTTTAGCTATAATTAATGGAAAAAAATGGAAATAATGAGAGTGAAAATTCAATATAAGATTAATGAGATCAATATTTTAGATGTTGGAAAATGAACAAAAACAGATGAACAAAGACTTACAATGCTTTTTAATGCTTATGACTCCTCAAGCATATCTGTTTAAAATCAGCTGTAGTCACTACTACAGGGCAATCTAGACAAGAAAGGTAGGTGATTTTAAGGAAGTGATGAAACAAAGATTACGGGTCATGGAGTAATGGCTCATGAAAATTTGTGCAGTAGTAAATTATTAGAGAATATCTGCAATTTACAGAAGATTGAACACAGGATCTGAAAGAATTTATAAAAAAATGTTTGTCCAGAATTTAATTACCAATTTTATTAGCAGTACAGATGATGTATATTGATGATGAGCAGATTCCAGCCTGTTCTGACTGTATATTATGATGTTTGCTGTCTAAATAAGATGTTAATATAACTTTTTTTTCCTTCTTTTAGCTTGGTGTGTAAGTACAAAAATTAGTTTCAGTAGAAACAGGCTTCTGACTGGCTTTCTGATCTGAATAGTCTGACTCTAGAACTTGTTTAGAAGCTGATACTAAAATAGTAAATGAAGGCTTGCTTACAGATTAGGAAGTATCTGTACTCTTGCCCAAGTGTCTAAATCTTCCTAATTAGGACCTAAATCTAAGTTCTAATCAAATGTTTTATTACAAATCAAAGCGCAACTTATTCTTTTGGATTTGGATCCCAATATAATCCACTTTTATATAAAACCAAAACTACTTATGAACTAAGAGATTCAAAAAGTTCTTTACAAAAGTCTTTTCCTTAATGTTGAAATCAATAACCAGAGTACACATTATCACAGGCTGCCATAACACACAGTCATCTGTCAATCTATGAGAAAAGAAAGTCCACAGACAAGTTCTTTGTAAAGATAGCTAACAATTCTAATTATTGTGAGATGACTAATGAAAATATGCAGCTTAAATGTGTTTACCTGCACAACTCTCATTGCTCTTGTGCTCAGGTGTGCTCTAATTTAAAAAAGAAGTATAACAATAGGTTTGTTTTTTTCCCCTCCTCTTAACTTTTAGGTGAAAATGCTGATGAACTTGTTTCTTTTAATGTATTAACAATTCAATGATAAAATGATATAAGAAAGATTTGACTTTTACATGTAGTTTCTTTCAAATGCTAATCATGTTCATTAAATGTCCCATATCAGTAAGCTGCACAGACTATACCTTGTTCTTCAGAAGTTTTAATCTTCTGCATAGTAGGTCTCCAATACCATGGTTTTTATTTCATTAAAATGTGTTTTTTGAAGCATGTCTTGATTTTTAAATCTGGTTAAAAATGAATTGTGAATACTTTGTAATCTTTATTAAATAAGTATGCTTCTGTGGGAGTAATTTCATCAAATTTAAAACATTCATGAGTTTGTAATACTCAAAATGATACTTGTTGTCAGCAAATATTTGTGAATATCCTACTTTTCTTTTTTTCTCTATCATAGATTTGTCACTCATTCAGTATTCGGTTCAAAAGATCTGTTATAAAAACAAGATGCCTTCCAAGTGGAATCAACTGATCTGACTGTTCAGAATAATGATTGTTCAGCAGGGAGAACAAACCTAGCAAAGATACACTGTGAATACAAAGACTTTGAGTTGGATAATTTTTTCAAAGGTAAAAGCAGACCAAAGGATGGAACACATGAAGACTCTTTCCACAGTTATTTTGCCACGTAAATGTCTATAGCCTTTTGAATGAAATGACACGTGTACAAAATCAGCTTCAGGTATTTCTGTTAACAAGCTTTAGGTTGTATGAAGGATCACCTAAGAAGGCAACACAGGTTGGAAGAGGTGGACTAGATGATAGCAGACTTACTAATCAAGTAGAATTTATTTTTCTCTGTAGAGCAGGTCTTAGCAAGAGATATTTGCTATTTTTTTTTTTCTGGGATTTTTATTAACAGTCTATTAAGAAAGACTATTTTTAAAGTATATAGATGTGTTCTTCATGCCAGATTATTCCTTTTAAAAAATGTTTTATGCAGTTCCCTTCTCAGAGAGCCCAAAACATGGAAACAGACATACTACCTCCACTTATTTACACTTCTTTTCCCAAAATCATGATAGGCTTCCTCATATCCTCTTCAAATGGACTCTATTATGATTTGTTAAAGTATACTGCATGAAGAGGCAGAACTTAGTTCCCTTGAAATTGGCATTCCACTTGCCCCCACCCTCTCTAAAGAGTAGAAACAGAAGAACTGCTCTGAATAACAAAAGATACTCCCTGAACAGTAGATAAAAATTAAGTTGAATAAATCCTGAGTCTTTCCAAGATTTAATATAGTTCAACTTGCTCTTTATCTTCCATGTTTCATCATTTACCATTCAAGCCTCTGTCAAAATAAGCACATATCAAAAGCTGCAAATGCGAAAAATGTATCTCCACTTCTTATTTTTATGAGATTTAACTTCACAGTTAAACTATGTTTGGACAGACATCAAGCAATTACTAAAATGCTTTACTGGTCTTGTATTAAAATGCGATTTTTATGTGGTGATCAGAGAAATCATAATGAGTTTTGTGGAAATGAGAGAAAGAGGTCATGTGGTGAAAACTGTTAACGGTGTAGCTACAGTATAGAGGTGTCAGTCTCAGAATATCTGATATTATCAGCATCTTCATAATATCGTTCTGTCATATCTTGTCAACATGTATTATACAACTCATACCTGTTAGTAAAATACTGTATAAAATGCTGTTTCACTCATGCCCCAATACAGCATGAAATGTTACCCATTTTTCCTTCTCAGAACAAAACAAATGGCATGTGATGAAAATAAAACTCACCTGAATGAAATGGCTTTTGCAGTTAGCAAGGAGAGATGCTCTCTACTGCTTTCATCAGTATTGCACAAATGAACAAAAAGGCCTTGCTATTATCTTTTTGACTAATGCCATACAAGTCAGTTTAAGTGGTTTATTCACATACATTACCAGAAAGAAGATAAGATTGCTCTCTGTACTTAAAGACCATGTGCAGAGTGGCAAAACTATTCTGGTGTACAGACATGCAATCTTGTAAAGTGCAATTACATCTGGCATTTAACCTGCAGTGCTTAAACTATGTTTAACATACAGGGCTGGATGGAACTTATTAAATCAAACATATTATGTTAAACAGATGTGCTGCTGAGTATGGAAATTACTTGTATAATTAAATCCTACAATGGAACCGTATTTTTCTTCTCTGAATCATTTTTAAGATATTCTTAGACAGACTTCCATTGTGATCAAGCTCAAATCTGCCTTATTGAAATTATTTCACATGAATAGGCACATTTGATATTTGGTCCTGACTATTTCAGTCTCTATACTTTTAACACCCTCATACACTAAATTTGTAGTATCTCTACAGTATAACTGAAGCATTTTTGAAATGAGAAATGGAAAATAGAGAAAAAGAACAAAATAATAACTTCCTTTCATCTGCCTGCATCTCTGAACAATTTTTAGGTTTTTCATTTCAATATTGTGGAAACAATCAAGTCACTACTGTCAGACAAATCAGCTTGACAAAATAATTATGCCATACCCATGCTAACATATGCATATTCTTGTCACTTGCTGTGTTTTCATATAACACAGAATCAAACATGCAAACATAATATTTAGTTTACTGAACAGGCTTCTGACCTCTTACTCTCCCTTAATGCTTTGTCTCCTTTCTTCCAAGAGATAGTTGGTTTTGGAGAGGCTTGTGGCTTGCACTCAATGACAACTTCTTGGCCCTTGGTAATAATTATAGTCTTCCTCATTTGATTTAGTGGGAAAGTGGGAGCTGAAGCTGTTAAAAAGAAGTACATTAACTCTACACAGAACAATCTCATCTTCCTGTTTCATTACATTCTAATAGAAGTTTAGAATAGAATCATAGAATCATAGAATGGTAGGGGTTGGAAGGGACCTCTGGAGATCACTGAGTCTCCGGGTGGGTACTTGATGGGTATAGAGTTTCCATTTCTGTATTGGAAATTACTGTACTGAAGATCAGATGGAATTTTACAAAATATGGTTAAATTTTAACAGGGGTACAATTTCATAACTGATAAAATGAAAGATTTTAACTACAGCAACATAAAATGATCATTTCCAATGAAAATATCAGACAGTGTATAGCTCCCTGACATAACAGATTTTATAATAGATTTACCTATTATATCTATAATATCTATTTTATAATAGATATAACAAACATTGTAATCAAAACAGGGAATCAAAAATGTCAAAGTAAAGTTATGGAAAGAGAGCAACCATTGACTGTGGGGTTTAATATATGGCTAGACAGAAATATTTTGAAGAGTTATCAGTGAAATTCTAATGTTGGCCAGTTAGGAAATAGCTCATAGGTTTACTTTTTGAGTAGCTTCAGCCTGATAATTCATTTGTCTGGGAGTTTACAAGAACGATTCCCAGGTGCAGGATTTGAAATTTGAAAGGTTTGAACAGTACAGACTTCTAGTCTCTGATATGACCATTGCATTACTTTGACATCTGCCTTCCACCTATACCATACTCAGAGATCATAAGACTCTCATAAGTCTGTCTCATTTAAACTCATGGAAGTCCTCTTACCACTATTGTTTCATTGTGTGTTACCACAGTTTGCTTTAAGGAAAACTAGAGTGTTGGAAAGACATACTGCAAGTTTTTTTCCGTTAAATTCCCACTTCAACATTTGAATAACAAAAAATTTATTGTATTTCTGGGTTACACTATGTAGTGTATTTGCTTTATTATGAATGACATGAGCCCAAGTATGTAATTTCCAGTATTCAATCAGTTCCAGTGACTTCATAGGAATTTTTTACATCTTTAAAACTAAAATCATGCTTAATTACCTTTGAATAGTGCCCTTGGTAGAAATAATAATTTAATTTTGACACTAACATATATGTACTTTCTCTAGGTTTCTTCTGCTTTTATTTTTTGAGGGAGCAAATAATATTTTTCCATTTATTTGAGTTGAAATAGCCTTATGTGAGAAATAGTCACAAAATGCAACTGAGTCAGTAGTTTATGAAAGAAATTTTTCAGTTAACACAAAGACCTGTTCTTTCTCAATAAAGGACCCCCTCACACATAAATAACAAAAATAAAAAAGAACCCACTTTTATCTTCTCCACTAAGTTTGGAGTGGCAGAAGCTATTCATTGTCATAAAAATGTAATTATCAAATAGAAAAATAGGAACAATCTCTTCTTTTTTCAATACTACTTACCTAAAACCTTCAGCTCGGAACTGGCATAAATGGTGCCATACTTATTTTCTGCTAAGCACTGATACATTCCAGCATCTGAGACATTCACGCTAAGGATCATCAGAACACCATTAACCATCTCAATCCTGCTCTGTAAGGGAAGAAAAAAAAAAAAATAAGCAAACAGGCACTGAAAATTTGCTGTATTATTAGCTTAAGTCAAAGGGGGGAAAAAAATACTATTAAGCTAAACTAAAACTGAGCAACAAATTTCCTGAAGCTTACTTTTTTCTTGTTATAAGGAATGACGAGAATAAAGCAAATGGGGGAATGCAGAAAAAAAGTCCCAAAGTCAAGAAGTCAGTTGTGGGTGTAACATATCTGATGATCTTCTGATCTGCAGTGAATGTTTCTTTTCAGTCAGTATTTTCATAAAAGTACATATAAAAGATTGCTTGTATGAATAAGAGTGCAAGTGTCTAACCATCTTTGTCATTAGAGTAAATTTCTTATCTGAAAGGTTCACTAGTAGAAAATAATTACCACAACTGGAAGAGAAGGGACATTAGTAGCTGGTTTTGGAAATGTGTACCTCATGGAACTGTTAAATGAATAATTTGAACTGCTATAAAACATCTCTATGTTTCATTATTACATTTGTGGGTTTAATTAAAAATTTATAAAGAATAAAGTGTTTGGGAATGCAGAGGAGACTATGAAAAAAGTTCTTTATGTTGTAAGAACCCAGTTTAAACTGAAAGTTAATTCGAAATTTCAGAGCCTGGTGCAACTAGAGGTTTGGAAAATCAGAAACTAAAAAGTACAGATATTTAGATTGCTTTAATTTCAGGACTAACAGCTCTAACCAGAAAGGCACAAATGGATGAAGACATATAACCTTATTTTCAATGCCTCACAGCTTCAAAAGTAAACTATGTTTGTTTCCTTTCTCATTGTTTGCATAATTCATTGATGTTCACAGTTAGAAGAGACATTCACTGAAAAGAATGCCTTTACGTCTTTTATGTTCATAAATCCATTCTGTGAATTCATTTACAAGTGGAGACATTTTCTCCCAGAATTGAACAGCTTTCTTTTAACTTGGAAAAATTGCATGAAATAGGTTTACAAAACATTTCTTTAAATAATTTGAGACTATAAAAATGGGAAAGGTGCTAGGCAAAAACCCACATGATGAGGGCTGATGATCCAGTGAGAGAAGCAGACTGAAGTAAAACAAAAGGCAAGCCATTCTATGAGTGGTCTTTTAAAAGAAAAAGAGAATTTTATTTACATCTAATTCTAAAATATATCAGGTGACTATAGTTAAAGATTTTATATTTTGAGAGTCTGATATGGAACATTTTAATGGTCTTGATGGTGAGTTATGTTACTTGCAGAGAATTAACTAATGGAAAAATGATACAAATATCACTATAACTCTTACATTAGCCTGGTAGTGTTTTGAAGAGTATAATTATGTACAAACAAATTATGGTAAATAGCATAACAAAACATTGGGAAAAATATGAAGGAATCTGAATCAGAAAATAGTACTTCTCTGAGTTGTTGCTACCTTAATATATATATAAAAAAGGTATATACAAATAGATAATAGCACTATCTAAAAGAAAAAAAATAAATAAACATACTGGAGATTATTTAAAGGTACATTATAGTACAATGGTAGATGCTGTTGAAGACACAGCCGAGAAGGTCCTGTCTCCCAAATATTTCCGAACTATAGAGAATTACTGATGAATGCAATTTTACATTGCTTGACATGATTCAGAGTGGACATGCATAGAAACCCTGCCTTAAGAAACTAACACAGAAAACAGTAATTTCGGAAGTACTTTTCTGTATTTTCTTCACTTTATCTGAATAAGGAGAAACATGCAATATACTGGTAACTCTTCGTCTAATGTACCTGTGGCCAGAGAGGAACTCCATTTTTCAGCCAGCGATATGTAGGCCTTGGCTTTCCAGTGGCTTTGCATTCCCATCGGAGCTGGTCTCCACTGTCCAATTGTGTATCATTGAGTTTCTCCACCCAATGTGGGTAGGCTGCAAGATAAAAATACCTTCTATATACAAATTTTATAAACTGCTAGGCATCTAGCTGATATGGAGAGACCTAATCAATTAGACATTAAATTATGGCTTTTACAAAGCTTAGCTTACTCTCAGAAAGAAGTACCTTTAGACAAATAACCAAAACCAAGAGAGAAAGTAATAAAATTTAAAAAACTTCCATAACCTTAAAGGAAATGCTGTAATAGCAGCAGGCAGTGAGCAATACCATGACCAGGAATAGAAACTGCCTGATTTAATAAAGTCCAATGGATTAAATTACAGTACTGTAATTTAAGAGCATTTGCTTGGCAGTCACAATAGAAAACTTAGTAACTTTTCAAGACCTAAGCTATTTAAATTATGGTAAGGAGGTTTGCTTGTTGTAAATGATCATAGACTGTTTCATGTAATTTTCTCAAGTTTACTAGGAAATTATGATTTTTTTCACCTAGGAATGACTGGGCATTTGGTAAGATATTTGCATGTATTTTTGTTAAAGTGTCTTGAGTTTAATTCATTTTCAAGGGATAAAATGCTTTTAATGTCTTTAAGCATAGAAATGATGAAATTTCCAGCATTCATAAGGAACATAAATTACACAGTAAGTCAATATTAAACAAGTCTTTTTTTAAAGGTAGACAGTTGTTAGGTGTTTATGTGACCATCAGTACCAAAATTTCATGTAATAATCTGTTAAAAATTGTTGTAGTTTAGACCTTGCTGGAACAATAACAGTAATGAAACAATATATAAAGCAAGCAATATAAAACACATTGACCACCTAGACCTGTACTGACTCTACTGTCTGCACCAGTGCCCTGTACAGGGGGCCTGCCCCCTGCTCTTATATAGCAGTCATAACATAAGTATGGTATCAAATAACCCATTGGCTGGTTCTGTTGCCTGTCCTGACTATGGCACCCTTCCAGGTTCTGGTGAAAATTAACCCTATCCTACCTGAAGCCAGGACAAAATGCTCAGAATATTTCTTTTGCAGAGAAGTAGATCCTTAATGCAGAAGTTGATCAGATAGCTGTATGTAAGATCTTACAACATGGAAAACTTTGTATGACTCAGTGGGGAACTAAGCATTAAGATGCAGAAATAAAAATGTACAGTTAAATGTCATCTTTTTGGTTTTCATACTGTAGCCATACCAATTTGTGTAGCAAAGAGGATGATAGATGAAGTTAATTAATTTAATTATATGAAATATTGAGGGCTCTTTTTTTCAAATAGTAGAGAATAAGTATCTGAAAGGCCTTCATTGCTAATGGAGTGTAAAATTATTATTCTTATTATGAATAGATGTCCAGATCTGTCACAGTAAAGCTTCTGCCTTAAATGTCAGATAATTGATAACATACTTACACATGGGGAATTGAGTTTAAAAATAAATCTAGCATTTGACAGGTCACCAATCAAAGACATGAGAAGATATGTAAAAGCATGACAGGTGCCTAACTGCTTCTAGCTTACCTCTCGTGCATGGATGATAAAGAAAGTGAATGAGGTGTCTATCTTTCCTAAGCAGAAAATAGTCTGCTTCAGAGTCCCTAACCAGATGGTTGTCAGAAGCTGGAAAGATATCAGAAAAAGAATCTCACATTTCCCTTTTAGTAGAGGAAAACAGAGATAAGATTGAACCAGCCTCACTCCCAAATCAAGACCAAAAACATCTGCTTCCTTATTCTTATTATTACAGTCAAGGCAATGCATGACATGCTCCATATGTGCTCCGCTGTGCTGAATCACTTGATTCTTAAGTTATATCAAACGGTCCCGGGAAATCCTTAGAAGCAGTATACTAATTGTCCTAAAAATATTACTTGATTGCACCATATAGCTGATGCTGTTATTTTCTTTTTGAGTGTTTTGTTATGCACAGGGAAAGTGCGCCAAGAGGCAATTGTTTTCCTTGAAAACAAGTATGATGATATGATTTTGGGAGATGTGACTGTTAAATGTGTAATTAAAAATCAATAAATTTAGCCAATGGTGTCATAAAATCATGCAATTTCAAAGAGGTGCTAAACTTTTCCTGTCCATACATCATTCATTTTATTATTTTGCTTTTCTGAAAATTCTTTTATATATATGACCTAAAGTATATCTAGTCTCATTTTCCTATGTTGAATTAGATCTCATTATGAAACAGAGTGTTCAGACTTAGGGTGTGTACCTGTTTACACTGAAATGAAACTGTGTCCCCAAGCCTGTTTGCAGAGGTTATCTCCTCAGTACATAACTGCCATTCCCTACCCTCTGCCTGTGGTTGTCTTAATAGCATAGTCATGACATGGGTTTTCCTTTGTAATAGCAAGCTTGTAGCAGCAAATCTCAGTAGTATGATCGACTGATATTAACAATCTTTTTTTTCAATAGTTGGGTATTTCTACCCTAAATTTTCTCCTCATAGCCTAAATGGCCTTTGGATTCCTAATTTTCAAGCTGTTGTAGTAAGCCAAGACAATGATTCGGATTCCCACCCCCTGAGAGTAAGGCAGCAAAACAATATGTAAATGTGGCAGGAATAGAGCTAAATGCATGACAGAGAGAAATATTTTCATTACTTTCTGGCTTTCTTTCATCTCTCTAAGTATTCCTTACTTTGCCACAGAGAGTTCCCTCTCTGCTCATTAGCAAGTCCTCTGTCTATAATAGCATAACATTTGTTCTTAAACCATGCCAATAATCAAAATACCAAAATATTTAACTGGATGTACAATCTCTGACTCATTGTATCATGTCCTTTTTTTTTAAACAAAAATGTGTTAACATCATCCTGATATGCATGCAGGCAAAGAAAACTTCATTCTATAATTGCACTTACTTTTAATTAGAAAATATAAATTGTAAGAAGCATTTAAACAGATTTCAAAAATAACAGGTTCTTTTTTTTTATAAATGCTGCATTTATAAAAAATGCAGCATTCATTCTTGTGGAAAAATGGGTGTTTATCTGGTTTTTATATGTCCAATAAAGAGTTTTGGGGTGAGTGTAAGAATAAAGGGATGTGTTTTATTATTCATTAGTCTTTATGGACATTGTGACATAGCTTTATATAGTGCTCCTGAGATTTTAATACCACCATTGAATCCCTGATTTATTTTATGCTGCATTTCTGCAACTGTTTATTCAAGGATGTCAAAATGTTTTGCAAACACAAATTGGCAATAAATATGCAAGCTTACAGACCAGTTTTTATATGCTTTAGGCAAACGCAAAGTCAAACTCAGATGCAGAAAACTCAGCCTACCTCCTCAAATTATTAAGCATCTTTTTGACTGAAAGAAAACTAAGTACAAAATTTTGCATACACAAATTACTTTAGATAGTGTCCCAAAATGTGAATGAATATAGAGTTTGGTGTGAAAAAAATGTATGTTCTGGATGTGAGGCTGACTGGGAAATATACAGTGGGAGAAGAATTGGTAACTAGCAAAGTGAGAAAGATAACAAATTTCAACTGAAGGTGCAATTATGACTACAAAAATGTCTTCCTTTCTGGTCAGATTTACTGAATGGGGCTAACCTGTAGTGGTAGCAGTGGATTTTCTTCCAGACAGTTTTTATAACAATGTGATACATTTTTTAAAAATCAGTATGGTCTATGACCCTACATAACAAAATATTCCTGTCCTCAGATTCTTCTTCCACTCCTGTGTTGTAATAGCAAACTTCCCTTCCTCCTATGGCAGCAGTGCTGCTCATGAAGCACTGCTTGTGAGCCAGATCAGGAAAGTGATCCAGCCAAAAGGAAAAGGGGGACCTTATAACTGCCTTCCAATACCAGAAGGGAACCTAAAGAAAGGGTGGAGAGGGACTCTTCACAAAAGCGTTCAGTGATACCACAAGGGGAAATGGTTTTAAACTGAAGGAGAATAGGTTTAGACTGGATCTTAGGAAGAATTTCTTCAGTACAAGGGTGGTGAAACTCTGCAATAGATTGCCCAGAGAAGTTGTGGATGCCCTCTCCCTGGAGGTATTCAAGGCCAGGTTGGATGAGGCCTTAAACAACCTAATCTAGTTGAGAGGTATCCCTGCCCGTGGCAGGGAGGTTGGATTAGATGATCTCTGAGGTACATTTCAACCTAAGCCATTCTATGAAAAATGGCCAAAAAGTGGTTTTGAGGTCTGATTCACATCACCATCCTCTGCTGAACTGGCACTAGTGAGTAGGTAACAGAAGAAAACCCAAGAGGTTCAGAGTGAGAGGGGATCAGGAATAGCATAAACTAGCGCTTACCATTGGGAAAATGCTACTAGCCAGGATTTGTGTAGGAACTGATTACAAACTGCTAATGGCCAATTTCTCCACTCAAATTTAATTTTTTGTGCTGTCTTCTATTAATAAATTTCAGCTTGAATAAAATTTCATTAAAATTTACAGGATGAGCAAATCACTTGGGGAAAAATCACACCTCTCAAAATAGGTCTCACTGCATATCAGGATATCTTACACTATCAAAATTATTTTTTTAATGTCTTTGTTACTTCTACAGCTGAAGTTCCAGTAAGTGCTGAGACTACAGCAATCTGAATTTGTCAGCATCTGAAATACAACTTTCTGAACAACATCTGAAGTGTCAGCTGTATCAGGCAGTCATGGTATATCTGGATTACAGCATCAGGTAAGGAACAAAAAATCACTAGTTTGTGATTAAATGTGACCAGACAGGCAAACTGGGAGTCCTGTGCTTTCTCTGAAATACTCTGTGGTGAACCAGATCAGATGCAATCAATGAAATGAAAAAGATTCAGACAGACAGCAAGTGAGTTCCTAGAGATATGCAAATTATGAGACTGCAGTATTACACAGCTGGTCCTACAGCTTGCTCTTGAATTTACAAGAAACCCCTGGTACAGAATGGTGGCCTACATCTGAATTTCTGAACCAAAATAATTGTTGTCTCCCAGAGTAATAAGATGTCAGTGAAAACAGAAATGTAAAGAATTCTTGTTGACTATTTTTATGAATAAGAGGTAGAGCAGGAAATGCTGTTTCAAGTAATGCTCCTAAATCCTGACATCAGCTGCCAACAAAGGAAGCTGACAATTTTGTAAAGTAACATGTGGCTAAACGTTATAGTGCTAAAAAATTTCTTACCTAAACCCTCTTACAACCCTGGAAAGGGCTGTCAAGGTTTGTAGGCCAATGAGAAACTAATGCTTTCTTCAGTACTGATGGCTGCAAGAGTTTCATGGGGGAGTATTTAATCTCTAAACCAAGAAAAGGTACTTGTAGGGAGCTAGTGATAGCCTAAGCTTATTGATCTGCTGTCCTTGAGCTTGCTGTGTGTCTTCTCCATCTGGAAACTCTCTCTTACCTGCCCTGCTCTTGCTCCTTGGTAATGCAGATGTGTGAAACTCTGACTCAGATCTGGTTTTGACTTATATGTAAGGTATTATAACACATAATAATAGACATTAGAGAAATGTAATAATATACTAGTCCCACATATCTGTTAATCAGAGAAATGAATCAACCTGAAGCAGACCCCCGTTCTACAATGTTAAAGAAATTATTTTCATATTATTGCAAAAAATGCCCATTAGCACAAATTATTCACTATCCATAAAGGCAGTGACTGTAAAAATCATATTTTTGACAGTGTTCGAGAATGAAAAATTAATATTTCTATCTGGACAGATTAGAACAAAAATGACATAGAGAATGTTTTCTATGGACTCCTAGTCCATCTTTATTTGTGCTCAAAACAAAAATGTGCTTGGGATAACGAGAGAGGCAGAGCTGTGTAGAACACTACATCATGTTTGCTGTGATTTTATGCCACATGTCTGGAGGGTGCTTTTGAGGAAATAACTTAATTTTCCAGCACCTTAGTTTCTCTCTTGAAAATCATATTTTGTATTCCTTTACTTCTGAGAGACACATAGCTAACTGTAACAACTTTATCAGGTTCTTTAGTATCTAGTAGTTTCACGGCTCTAGAAAAGAGCTAGTAGGTGTATGAGCTGGGGTACACCTTAGAACTCAAAAAATTATTTTTTTTAAATTTCAGACTGTTTAAGAAAGGCTGTCAAAAAAGACCAGGCAAACTACTAAATGTGTCTGGTCCCCAGGTTTCTAGCAGGAGCTGCTATACTTTTCTGGAAGTAACCGGCAGTAAAAATTTGTAATACTGGAGGAATACCACTGGAGTATTGACAGAGTAGAAGGCATCGAGTAGTTCTGGGCTTGTTTTCAGTAAAAGCATTATGAAAACTTTGCTGCAAGTGCAGTATGGATGGCATGTCCAAAATAAAGGGTGTGAACTGTCATCACATACTTTTTTGAGCATATGCCAAAAAAAACCTGCAATGCTAGAGACAAATGAGTTTATTGTCTCTAGCTGAATAAGAAAGAAAAGCAAGGAGAGAAGCAACATATAGATATATGCTGATGCTCACTAAAAAACAGGGATCTAAGATAAAGATATTGGAGAGCTGAAGGAGACAGGAAAATTGATTATGGACCTGGAAATATTGACATATGTGGAAAATAAACTAAATATATGATGCCAGTCTGCAGTTAGTGTCTAAGAGAGAACTGTGTATAGTTAGTAATGGGGAGAAAGCACTAGGAGCCATGGGCTGAAATCGAGAAAAGAAAACTAAAATTAACAGGTGAGACTGATTCTTAAAAGTATTAGCCTGAGAACTTGTCTGAACTGCAGTAGTTTTAATACCACTGATTATGGTATTTGAAGACATAAAACAGTACAGAGTTTGAAAGATTAGTTGTGTGATCTCCTCCAGTAAACCTTTCCTACTATTTAAGGCTATAGGATTCATGGAATGATATCAGGTGATATTGCTTTAACTAATGAGAAGTAGATGGTACTCAAGTTTATATTCAATGTAAGAAAAATTTTGTCTTTTAAGTATTATGGGCACATCTTATATAGGTTTTTGTTTCTACCCTCCAGGATGCAGCAACAATATTTTATGAAATTCATTATCTTTACTTGTGCTGTTTTTGACTGGGTTCATTCTTTTTCATAGCAGCTAGTATGGGGCTATGTTTTGGATTTGTGCCATGCTGATAGCACAAGGATGTTTTTGTAACTGCTGAGCAGGGCTTGCACAGAGTCAAGGCCTTTTCTGCTTCTCACTCGACCTGTCTAATGAGTAAGCTGGAGGTGCACAAAGAGTTGAGAGGGGACAGTAGACCCCGACAGACCAAAGGTATATTCTATACCATATGACAACATGATCAGCATATAAATCTGGAGGAACCCTTATTCCTCATGGAGCCCTGTTTTTCTGCAGACAGCTAAACACCTCCCTATCAATGGGGAGTAGAGAATGAATTCATGGTTTTGCTTTGCTTATGTATGTGTCTTTTGCTTTATTTATTAAACTGTCTTTATTCCAACCCACAAGTCTTGAGATTCTTTCCCCCATCCCACCAGAGGAGAGTAAGCAACTGGCTGAGCGGGGGTCAGCTGTTACCTGGGGTTAAACCTTGATACTATGGAATATTTTTAATTTCAGGTTGTTTTTTGTCTTTTCAATGTGACGCATGATTAAATTATTTTTTTTATGCTCACTCAACTTTTAGAAAGACCTATCAGAGAGAAAATGTTCATCACTTTCTGAAAAAAAACAGAACCTTTGGAAATTGTGCATGCCTTCACTGTGAATTTCCTACAAAAGCAGCACTTCCCCAGCTCTGTTTCCTGTACAATGAATTTGACAGAGCTCAGAACCCAAGCATGGCAAGGGTGAAACATTAATAAAACTATAATAAAATTCCTAAGATATATCTAATATTGTTTTCTGACGGATACATCAGTCTTAGGCTACATATCATTATTCTATATCATATCAGAAAAAAAAAAAAAGTAATTTAAAATTATAGTCGTACTCATTAAGAAAACCCGAACAACAAACCTTAGATCATCATATGCAGTTAAAGACTTAAGTATAGACAAAGTATTACTGTATAGTACTGTGTGAAGTTACACTTACTGTACACTTGTAACTGTCCTCTGAAGACATTTCTTCCACGAGAGTTTTCAGCCTTACATTCATACATTCCTGCATCCTCTAGCTGCACATTAGGTATTTCAAGCACAGCTTGGGATTTCCTCAGGCGGGCTTTACTTGGATTATGACCATTAACTTTCCTCCAAGAGATTGTTGGAACAGGGCTGAAATATTTAGTAAAATTACTGTTAGCAGTCTTCTACTGTTGAGAATATAGATACTGTTATCTGGTTGTTTAAACACTTACTCTAAGTAGCCATAAAATATAATCACAATTAAGGTTCATATAATGCTTGATATACCTCACTTCTTATAGGGAATCCTTAATAAACAGTTTGTTACATGGAATGTGTCTCATCCACAAGGGAAGCCAAGTGTTCATTGAGATTAAGTAAATGATTTGAAATACCCTATCTAGAGCTTGTTTAGCACTCTAGCTAAAGCCTTACTCTTGAGTAAGCAAGAGAAAATAACAACTTCAAAATTTGGATTAATTTAGTAAATTCCAACACATCCTAATTTGCCTGCAATGGAACTGCAGTTCAGGAGATCAGTAAGTGAAAATGTCGTGGATAAAGTAACGTGACCAAAACCTTGGAAACCTTTTCTGTTGCAATATTCTTTAAATTACAGAGCTGGTTGTGTAAGAAGTATGCATTAATGTCACTACTGCTTCTGACTCAAGCATTACATGCCTGCTCACAGGAGTGGAAGAGCTTTCACTGTAGGTCTGTGTCATTTACATTCATACGGAGGGAAGAAATGGATTAGATGGTGTATGCACTTGTTTCATTTTCTTTTTAGCACAAACACTCATCAGTTATTGTGCACGCATTACACCCTTTGGTACAAATATAATTTGTCTAAATATGGCAGGTACTTAAGGAAGAAAAAAATACAACAAAAAAGATCTGCAATTTAAAAATATTTAAATATTAAATATCCATGACTGTACTAAAAAGATCTGGTGCATGTATCAGTGATGTGCTTTCCCACCACTGATGGGTTGTTCTTTGTGGCACAGAGCAAGGACAAAGAGTGCCTGCTTGGCTTCAAGTCCAATGTTTACACATTAAGTAAACTTACTTAACATGGTAGAGCGTAAATAACATCTAAAATAATACAATGGATAATGATTCATTATCTATAACAATTCATTATTCATAGTGAATTATACTCCGGAACTATACTCCATTGTTCTCTACTGATAGTTCAGAGCCTAAACTGTTATCTCAAACTTGGATCTTAACTGCTTGATAGCTATAGATAATATATCTGACACTTTTGATCATTTCAAAGACTTTCTCAAATTCTTAAATTCAAGTTAATCATTCATGAACACAAAAGACATCTGTGCATAAGGTGTAATCAAAGAGGAGAACAGAAGGTCCTCAAGGCAAGATAATGGTTTCACAAAGAGTCAGTAAAGGAGAAAAGCTATTCCTTAACCTTTGTTTTACCATTTATAAATTACATAATGGTATTTACTCTTAATGACATCACAACAACACAGCCAGATGATGAAAAATTTAGTAGAAAAAAGCTGTATGTCTCCTGTGGATTCATTGTTAACCACATTGCAAAATTGTACTGTATTGTAATTTTGTCATCATAGTATAGCATCATAGCAGATGCTATATTGTAGCATGGAGGAGGTTAAGCTACTGCAACTGTTAAATAAGGACAGAAGTAAGATCTGTTTTCCTCAGAAATCCAATGACCTTTTTTTTTTTTCTAGTCCCTGTACCACATCCTACATCAGCTTGCTGTCTGAGGGCACTCAGAAATAAGTGGACATTCTTCAAAAAAGTATTAAAGACATAACAAGTAAATTGTTATAAGCCTGTGAGTTGATCAAGGCTGTTGAGAAGAGAATCTGAAGCAACATGAAAAGAAAAACAACATCTATTGAATCTTCTGCATTAGTATGCAGAATAATACTTGAGGAATCAACAAATTTGTTAGAGATAAATGCTTTATAGGAGAAAATTTACCTGAAAAATTGACATGTTTTTGGCAGGTGTTTGTAATGATTCTCAGGCCTGCAGTATTACAGTAACACTGAGTTTACTTGCCCTGTGCAAAGTTATTTTATACCTGGACTTTCTCTCATGTCATTTTGCTCTGTTCCAAACTATCTCCAGGCAGAATTTCTGTGGCCATCACAGTAATCTATGATTTCCTAAATCTACTGTGTGTATATGATCAGTGTATAACTACAGATCAATTCCAGTGGACCAGCTACCATGACTACAGGTCTTCCAGAAAAAATAGCTCTGCTGCAGATCATGATGCAAATGTAAATCCAGTGTGTCTGGGGTGAGCATGACGGCTTTGAATCTGATGATCAGCTATAGAGTTTGAAGACAGTGAGTGTGATGATTTCCTGAACTGGAATTAATTTAATGGGACAAAAACCCTGAATTTAATGCTCTTGCACAACATAGTATCATATGCATTTATTTCTTTGTGGGAAGTCATGAAGAGAAATGCAACAATGGCAAATCTGGGGACCTACTATTGACAATTGCCAGAATTATTTCCTTGTTCTCAACCTTAGACACAGAGAGAAAACTTACATGTATCCTTTGGATAGTAAGTTTGGAATACAAAAAAAGTTGCCCTCTGTATTTAAGCCTACAGCGAATCTGTGTAAATTATTGAACAAAGTTTTTAGTAGCATTTATAAGTTTTCTTTGATGGTCATGAGAAAAAAAGTGAAGGGATGATAATATTACCTCTTCAAGAATGACATTCTACTGATGGGGACTTGAAGTTTGGTACGTTTTTTTTTCCACTTTCCCTATGCCATATGGTACAAGTAATTAACTAAATTTTTAGATATAAATATGAAGCATTTAGTCAGAGTGAGACAGAATGAGGCCTGGGAGTGGTACTCAAGATTTACCAAAGAATCTTTATTACATTACTATGAATGATAGCAATATTTGTAACAGCATTATAAAGTCTATGCAAGAATAAACCCACTTAAAGGAAGGGAGAAATCAATCCAGCGTGAAAAACAAGAACAAAATCTGCTCCTGATCTAGCACCTTATGTTATAAATTCTTTTTCAGTATGAGCTAAAAATGAACTTCAGATTGATAAAAGTCTTACAAAGATTTATATGACATATGTGCTATCAAAGTTAAAAAAACCCAACCTGGTTCTATTCCTACTTCATATGAACAAACTCAGCTTGAAGATGCTATGTTCTTGTCTAGAAGGCTTCCTTCCTCTCATTACATGTTTATCTCCAAGAGGAATGGACATCCCTACTTAAAACACTGACAAATGTTGTTCTGCTGAGAGTGTCCATTCTCCTCATGGATTGTTTTTATCAGTAAACTTTAAGAGTAGGCTCCACAGCTTCCGGGTTTGGCATCCTGTAGAATTAATAGCATCTTTTTCATAAAGTGAGAAGGAGAATGGAGGAACACGGTTAGAAACATGTATTTCTAGATCAGTTTTTTATTTCTATCTTGCAGCTTGTTTTTAGGCAGATCATTCTATCTTAGTCCCCTATACCACGTTTTCTCTGTTTTATAAAGAGAAAAGAGCCATTTTATGCCTCTGTGATGTGTAGGTGAAAAATAGAACATCAAGATAAGAATTTTTTTGAGGGCAAAGGCAAAGTACTACCTGTGGACTTCTACACTGTGTATTTGCTTATTACTTGACAGTGCTAAGATGCTGGCCCTCCTTGTTCCCCTAGTAATTCTCCTATACAGAGGAAAAAACAAGAATAATTGAATTCTTAGTTCTAACAAGGAATTGTATGCATAGCTTCTAGAATGATTTACTCTGTTTAACTCAAGTCAGGGATCTTGACATGTCAAATTGTGAGTACCATGGTACATTTAAAATACAAGTCAAATTTAGCTTTGTCTGTGCCTGCAAATTATATATTAAATCTTGTTAGAATTCCTTAGACCTCCAACCTTCATTTATCAATGCAGTGATTCATCATGTTCTTTCATACTTTTGAATCATCTGTTTCTGTACAGGGGATAACAATGTATGCGCTACTGCCACAGGATTCAGTGGAAATGAGAGCTGTTAATGAGCTCTGACTGTTATTAGTATAGAATCAGTTTATTTGTAATATCAAAGGTGTTTCTGTGTGTCACCATTATTGTGAGAACAATCAAGAACTATTTTGTGTTAATGGAAAAGTACAAGGAGGCTCAGTCATTTCTGAAAGACATACCTAGAAAGGAGCAGCTGCTGGGGGTGAATGGGCATTCCATGAGCTATGCGTACTATCAGCAAAGAGGCATTCAATTCCTGAGGAGTTTCATACAGTTGCCCAAAGAAAAGACAACTTATACTCAGGGAGAAAGCTATGATTGTTCCAGTCACTGAATTCAAGCAAATGTCAATCATGTGTGGAGAGGAAAGTTATTCGAGTAGTTGCCTTAAAATGGACTGAATGTAAAAAATAGTGTTTTCTCTTTATTCTGCAAATCCTGTATCACACTCTTGATGCAAATCTTTCATAAAATACTCTCTGATTCTAAGTCTCTTGACTGCGACCATACTGTAAAAATCTGCTGACATATCCCAAAGAAATGGTCAAAAGAAATGTCGCACTTGGCCCTAAAACCCGTGAAGACTGTTTTATATCACAGATATTAGAATCATGTTTTAATCATGTTATATCCCCATATTTATGTCTGCTAGTACTCAGCAGTAGTGTCTGCTACTCCTTAACTGGGGTGACAGATAGATTAATGGATTTGTATTAAGGGATTTATGTCAGAAAAAAAAAATAAATCTTAGAATAGAAATCCCCACGAGACCTTTTTTGATGCTACATTAGTGGGAAGGGGTCAGGTTATGGGAAGATCTTGTCTACCCTTCCTGACAGTGTATAGCAGGAGATGCATCCTGTCATATCTGAAGCCAGGAAGAATATTTCTGTCTACAGCCAAAACATGAAAACAAGTTCTGAAAAATTGCTATATAAAATTGTATACAAAATATATGATATTGGAATTGCCAAGATCAATCAAAAGAGGATAAAAGTCAAGGAGAAAGATAAGGAAGGCTGGAGTGTCCACCTGTTTTAAGTGTTGGACTGAAAGGTAAAACCATGTTTAACAAGTTTGAAGAGCAGAGAGGGTTTTGTCATTTGCAGTTAAGAAACAATATGGTGTAATGTTGGAAACTTCTACTTACCTATACGGGGCAAACAGATGGATAACAGCATGTGTTAGTCAGGGAAGTGAGCAACCTATTGTTTGCAATTTTTTTTTTCCTGGCAGAAATCATATATAGGTAAAGTTCTGAGGAAGAAAAGAACCAGCTACTACAAAACCTTTGACCAAAGCAACACTTTTTGGATGCCTTTAACTTCCTTTCTGAAATCACTCTCTTCCTCACTATATTGTTTGCCAAACACTCATCATACCTCAAAGAAACATCCTTTTAAAATATAAGAATGCAAAGCCTATCTTTTTATACCTGCAAAAAGATTTGCAATATCTAGAAGTCTTCTTTATAGGCATTACCCTATGCTATTGTCTTAACAAGCAACACCTCTACAGTTATAGTCTGTCACCAGATGATAAAGATTTTTTATACTGTCACCCTGATCTTTGTTTAGATATCATCTTATCTAAACATTTTTTGCTTTTCTTTCTCTGTATTGAAAAATCTTCAGTAAGGTCTCTCTAAATGTACATAGTATGCAATGAAAATAATGATAGTAACATAAAATAATAACATTTTTAATAAAAGCTTGAAGAACAGTTTAAAAAATCTGTTAAAAGAAAATCAGGTGAAGGAGATAGAATGAAATCCTATATTCCATGAATTTAAAACTTTAAAATATTTATTAATGAGAATTGAGAGTTCATGTTTCAAGAGAACATTTTACAACTTTTTTTACAACTTTTCCAAGATTACAAGTTATTAAATTTCATTCACTTGTGTGACTTAAATATATTGAATTTCACCTTTTTTTTTTTTTTTTCCTTTTCTTTTTTGGTAGTTCATTTAGAAAGTAAGATTTAAAAATGGACTATCATCTGAGTTCCTGGAAGCTATTGTACATACGGGATGAATGTATATGACTGAGTTATAAATCTATTCAAAACAAAGTTAATAATAGAATTATTAAAGCAACATTAAAAATAACAGCATGAACAATGCTTCTATCATAACAGTCTCATCATAAATCAGTAATAAAAGGAAGTCAATGTCTCAATTTTATGCCTATCGTTAACTAAGAATATTTTGCAATAAAAACATAGTCTTGACACTAGTAAAGTGAAATAAACTAGCATTTAGAAAGAATATTGATACACTCTCTAGATGTTACTACTGCATAAAAATATCACAGGCATAAAATAGTCTCTCAAAACTATAGAAAAGCAAGCATATGATTTCTAAGAAAAATTGTCTGTCAGTACTGTTCTCTATTGATTCTTTTGATTCAAATCTCTGTGATCTATCTATGTGGTTAAAAAATAGCCATAGTGAAGAAAAGGATGCATAATTTATTTTTTTTTTTTAGCAAAGCAATCCTTTTGGAAGTCTGCATGGCCCACAGATCTTATTTTAACAGCAAAGATTGAAAACTTTGGTAAACTACAAATACAGCAAGAGCACACATCCTCTAATTTGTTCTAATGAGAAATAAATATGATTACTCTCTTAAAATTGGCTGTTGGCTCTTTCATAACACAAATGGTGTTTTTTGGTGGTGGTTTTTTTTTGGTAGGTTGTTTTTCTTGTTTCTTGTTTGTTGCTGTGTTTTGTTTTGTTTTGTTTGTTGCTGTTGTTTGGTTTTGGCTGGAGACAGAAAACTGATGAAGTTTGTATGGAGAATAAAATAGAAACTTCCATATGGTGTGATGCACAGAAAAAAAAATGCAATGAAGAAAAGGATAATTTGTGAGGGTCGGATACTGTGCATGCATGATATAAAGTTTGACATTAAAAATTTTGTGAAATAGTGGGTGTAAAAGAATTATTTCAAAGGAAAACAACAAATCAAACTAGAGTTCTATGCCAGTACAAAAAAAAATAAAAGGTGATAAATTTCTGGTGCTTCCTTCTTGCTTTCTTCTGAGGGCAATGGTCTGTACTCATTGAGGAGGTTTGTAAAAATTACAAACTTTTCATGGGATCTTAGACAAACCACTCTTGTATCATTGAACTATGAAAACTTTTCCTAGTTTTTTGTTTTGTTTTGTTTTTTTAAAACTTACTTTTCCATCTACACCTGCTTTTAAGTCCCATGTTAAAAGTCAGAAAGTGTTAAAGAACACTTGAGTGGCCATCAGTGAAAGTGCTTCATTACTGAATGTCATGTAGTGGGAACAGAAGGTCTTTTTACCTATCAACACCATTGCTTTCATATCCTTTTAATGGGGACCTCAATGAAGACATAAGAATTTTTCATTTTAAAAAAAGTACATAAAAAGAAATGAAAGAGATAACCAGTTACCTCCAGATATTCTTCGAAGCAATGTCAGTAATATTTGAGAGAAAATGAAAATGGCAACCTGCTGTTACAGATGGTAGTGCTTGAGAAACTGCATTTCTGGAGGAGGAAAAGCCATGAATGCTGTGATCTGTGCAAGAGATTCAGCTGGGAAAATGATGACGTCTTCAACAGAACTTGCCCAAAGGACAAGATCATGATCTGTCTTCCTGATTTAGACAATAAACTTAAGATCCTACACTGAAATCATGGACTTCTTAGAAAACTAGGATTATTTGGACTACAAACAACCTCATTAGCAATAAGCTCATTTATTTGTTTTACAAAAAAAAATAGCTTGTCCTTTTATAGAACAGAAGATACAAGAACTGAAAATTCTGTTACTCAAAGGTAAATATTAGAATACTGCTGGTTAGTTGGTTTTTTTTTAATGTCAGTGTTTTGAATTTTTCTATTCAGTAAGTTTTAAAGCAGATTTTTTTTTTAGTTTTATTATTTTAACAGTGATTAATGTAAATCTTAATTATGATTTAGCAATTATATAAGAGATGTAGTTTTGTCATTATGAAAAGTTTAAAAAATATTCTTTAAAACAATATGATCTTCTGCCTTGTTAGAAAACAAATAGAAATTTTAATGCTTCTAATGAAATGGCATAATTAAATTGGTGACAGAAAACATATCTGTACGTTATATATACAGATATATATGAAACAGAACTTTAATCAGAACAAGTTAACATGCATGTGTGCAGTGAATATGGCTATAAAAACAATCTTTCAACAAAAGTAGGTCAGCATAAATATCCTGCACAAATTACAAAATATCAATAATTGCAAAAGGCACACTGATATATAGTGCGGTAAATTTTGACTTTGTCTGTCATATCTTCTGTTATATCTCAACACTAAATCATGCATATATGCAGTAATTTTTTTAGCTAATGACTGATGTTTATTAAATGCATCATTAGCTAATACAAATAACATAATTTTGAAGTATTTCATTCCCGTATTTCTTTGAATTACTTAGCAACTATGAAGTCTATTTATAAGTGGTATCAGTAACAATATTTTGACTTTTAACTGGACTAGCTCCATATTGCTAGGGTCAGAATAAAATCCTTCTCAGAGAATTTCTGTCTGTCAAGTAATTAAGATATTTGATTTTAGTTTGGAGACAAAAGCTGCACAGCTCCTACAGCCATAGTGATGGGAAGGTCTAAATAAACACTATTAATAAATCATTAATTTGTAACTAAAGACTGGGATCTTTCTGGAATATTTCCAAGTGCCTACTTGAAGAAATCTCTCTGGAATGTCTGTTATTCTCACAATTACACTGGAGAGAGAAGAGAGAGTATTTCAGACATCTAAATTAAAACATAAGAAAAACAATGGCAATTTGGTTTTGAGACTGTAATAAGTTATGTATTTTTTAAAATAAGAATTCAAAACACCAAATCTCAAAATGCTAAATAAAGAAGGAATAAGTTAGTTGCTGTTTCAGTTTGGTACTGGGGACCCATGGCAATGTAGCAAGAAAAGATCCTTACAAGCTGTAATAAGAGATGGGAACAAAAAATGAAAATGACAAAAATGGATAGGAAACCTGATGTATTTCTACCTTCCACCTCAGCCTCCAGGTTTCAAATGAGGACTGAAATGTCATTCATGTAATTATTACTGTATCAGGTTGAAAGTAATTTCAACTCAGCTGATATGATTGTACATTAATGGCTGTGAAAGGAAGTTAAGAAATAGGCATGGTAAAAATAGCTGCCCATTACAATAGCAGGAAATGGGGTCAACTTATTAGATAACCTTAAATTCCTTAATCGTTCAGCAGTTTTTGTGGAGTTTTTTTGTTTGTATATAAAAGGTTAATGCTAAATATGAATGGGGAAATAAGCTAATTGAAGCCTTTCCTGTCAACCTCCACCTTTCTTGTGTGTCTGTTTGAATAGTAACTGATGCTTTTTGAGAGAGTTTACTAAATCTTAGGCTGCTGTTGATGGAAGGTATCAATTGCTGCATTTCTTGCCTGTCATTGACAGTTGCAAAGGACAACATGTAGCATACCATCTTTTCACTGGAAAGTGACAGTTGACTTGTAATATGTCAGCAACTGCAATTTAATTCCATCAAAATGAAGAAAACAAACCCCAATGTGTTGGATACTGCTGCAGCCACAGCCAAGAGTGTCAAAGGGTCTCATTGCCAGCTATTGACATGGCAGAAAATTGGTTAGTGCTGCTGACAGGAGAGAGCCTGGAGCCACCAGGAGCCGCCCTTTTCCTCATATATTTCAGCATTTCAGGGAATCTCTCCATTTATTGCTTTTTTGTCCTCTCTCAAGTATCTCTTCCCTTATCTTTTCTCTACTGTTTAAAACATGGGACTTGTGTTTTCCCTGCAGCAATTCTTCCCCTTATACTTGCTTTCTAAACTACTGCTTATATTAAGGTTGGGAATTAATTTGCAAAAGTTGCTGTTGCTGTCTAATGGCTCCCTGGACGTGGAATAAGGTCTTCCACATTTTGTTTGGACTGATTTGTCTATGTCCTGTCTCTCCTTCAACTTCACTGAACCTAAATAGATACAATTAAAATACTTTGTCAGAATTTCTCTGGAATTATTTATGAATACTTTCTGTTGACCTCTCACTGAGAGTATCTGTATGTTCTTTCTACTTAGGTAAATAAGTAAGAAGAATTGGTATGGAAGATACAGTACTCCTGAGACACAATTAATTTGTGAAGTTCCTCTGCAGGAGTTAAAAAACCAAATCCTTCTACTTTTTCTTAATCAAAGCCATTATGTAAGAAACCTGTATGTGCCTTGATAACCGACGAACTAGAAAACCAAGTGGGATATTGAGCAGGAAGACTTTGAGGGGTGGAGGGAAGATCTTCAAGAGGAACACAGTTATAAAAAGGAAATGAAAATAATTCAATACAGTGAGATTTCTTTCAATCCCCACCCCTGCCCCAAATTTGATAGAGTATTTTTGAAAAAACCTTTATATTTATTTACATGTCTCTAGTGAACCATCACTGATGGAACACCTGATTTTAGCTACATATGTGTATGTCTGACTGTATAATACCCTTGCCACCCTTATTCTTGGCAACAATAATAATAATAATTGTCATGACAAAACTGAAATGTTACAAATTTCATCCTATATTCTGTTATCTGAATAGTGTATAGAAGTAATTTCCCTTATTTAATTTGAATGAAATAGCAAAGAGGTATTTCTAAACCCCTTCTCTCCCTAAACTCATTTACAAATAAACATATAAAAAAACCCCCTTTTGACATGAATACAAAACAACTGTTCACCAGTATCGCAGGTCAGGCAGAGAAACTAGAGAATCTGCACTGCAACAAATTATTTTAGGACATGATTAAAACATTGTGCTCTTAGTTTAATATATAAACTCTACATCTGGGAAAAAAAAAAGCTACTCATCTTGTTCATTCTCCAACTATGAAAATTTAGTAGAATAAACTGTAATTTACTGATTTATAGCATCACAATGAATAAATGGGTGAGTCTGGTAAAATTTTCAATTAAAAAACTATCCTTTTTTTTGTTTACAAGAATGTACATTACTTTTCAGTTTGACATGAAGTCTTTTAACTTCAGTGAATTACTGTCCACAGAAATGGCTGGGCAGGGAATTCATAATTGGCTACTTAGTCAATTGGTTACTTAGAGTGTGCAGTAAGGACTGTCTGTGAAAATGAAATCCAGCAAAATAATGAAGCCACAAATTAGGCATGTCACATCTTAATAAACAATTATGTCTAATTAAGAAAGAATCTGTACTTACTTGCCAAGTGCAAAACACTCCATCTTAACAGTACTTCCCCTTGCAGCTGTAACTGTGTAAGGAAAATGGACTTCAATTTTTGGTTCATATTCTCCCATTACACCTGGAAAATAAGAAATTTTTGAAATATGAAATATCATCAACTTTTCATTTGTTGAGATTATCCCAGAAAAATCCCATGGCTTGCTTTGTGAACCAGCCCATCAGTAAAGCAAGTAATTGATGGAGATATGGTCTGCTTAGGTCCAGTACATACTCTAAAATGCTCTTCAAGGTTACCAGCAGCACAATGGTGAGCTTAAGAAAAAGTATTTATTTTCCTAAACATGGGTTAATATTTACATTTTGCAAGATTAAAGCAGGCAATCAGCTTTAGAAAGGTGAGAATTTTCACAGACCAAAGCTTTGTTTACGAGTGCAGTGACAATTGTGAGAAATAAATCAACATATCATTCTGTATTCAATTGAGGACCTTCTAGGCACAAAAAGAAAAACTCAAATAATGTGAAAGCGCTTGTGTATACAGATACAGAACCAGATATGCAGACACACAAAGTTCATTTACTTCATTTTCAGTGGCCCTTTTAATTTGGGACATGATTAATTTTATCAAGACAACACACTTAGTACTGTAAGATACGACTAGAGAAAAAATCAGGAATGTGAAAAATATAAACGTTGAAGTGAATACAGTTATGTGGAATTTGCTGGGGAATGACTGACAGCTTTGGAGAACACAAGAGTTTAGGAAAGGAGATGAGCAGAGAATGGAGACAGGTTTTATAAGGTGAGGTGAGAGGTTTGTATTGTATATAACTTAGAGGAAATGTCATAATCAGCATGACAGGTAACAGTAGTGTTTGGTTAGACAGAAGATAGACTACTGTGGTAAACAATACTCAGGAACCAAATGCTATGTTAAACAAAGTAAGAATTGTTCAGACGTTTAGATGAGGAAAACTGAATAAAATGTGACTTGCGGACACAGCTGCAACAAGACAAATCTAGTCTAAATCTATAAAAAAACAGTGAAGAGTCTCCAGAGAATTCTAGAGCAAGCAAATAGGAACAGGAAAGGAAAATAACGGAGAGAAAATAGATATGCAAGAAAGAGGAAAGAAAGGAGCATAAGGAAGAACATGGAAGTATGGCAATATGAGATTTGCAGCTGAAAGACCAGCTGTCAGATATAGATGGAAAACTAACTCACAACATATTAGAGGAGGATGAAACTTATTATATATAAGGCTGAAATGGTAAAACTTTTAGCCCTTTGAATGTTCCTCATGGGCAGAGGAGTTTCCAATGGGGCTGTGCTCTCTTCCACCTGTTGTCCCACAAGCTCCTGCAGCTTGATTCTTGGAAGTCTAAATATATATGCTTTTAAACACATCTTTGGGGAATTAAGTTTTGTTAGAAAACCTAAATATTCTTGATATGGGAATAAAATAACAGAAGTAGGACACATAAAATGCTTTTAATTTCACAGGATCACAGAATTTTTGGACTTGGAAGAGACCTCTAGAGATCATCAAGTCCAAACCCCACACCAAAGTAGGATTGCCTATAGCACATTATACAGGATGGCATCAAGGCAGGTTTTGAATATGTCCAGAGAAGGAGACAATTTAAACAATGTATTTTCATAAATATTGTGGCATTATAAGTAGCTAAAAATATCTTTTTAGGAAAACATGTACTAGAAATAGTGACCTATTTTTACTCAAAACTATGACTAAATCAATGGCTAGATATTACTTTATGAAATTATAGAGAAACACTATCCTTTGTACTAAAAGGCAAATTCTGAACCAGTTCTGTCATTACAGCTTAAAAGGTTTGGGTATATTGTTGAAAAAAAAATGAAATATACCATTGTGTCCTGTGTATTAAATTAAAACCAGGGCATCAACAAAACTGTAGTCAATTAAAATTTTCCTTAGCCTAGATGGAAATAATTTCTAGTTAAATCTATCATAAAAAAATATATTCCCACTGGCTTGTATTATGTCGATTTCATAATTTAAGGACACTTTGTGACTTCTTTTACTGTTTTCTAGCCTTTTTTTTTGTGATTATGAATACCAGTTTCTGATTCATCTCTGTTGAGTCATTCACAATTTTATATGTGTCATAGCTCCTTTTAGCTGTGTCTTTCACAGACGGGAAAATCGCAACTATTAATCCTTCTTCACAGTGAATCATTAATAAATTTGTGATCATTCTTAGTGCCCATGTTGTACTTTTTAAAATTCCATTCTATCATATTGAGATGGGAAGATGAGAACCATAGAGCAACATGGAACATGCAGCTCTTTCTGTGACAGTTTTCTTCTTTGTTTTTTGTTTGTTTGTTTGTTTGTTCCTTTGCTCCTTTGTTCCTTGTTGTTTTCCTTATGATTCAGTTTTATGTGTGTTTTTGCACTTGAGCTGTTCATCCACAATGGCACCCCAATCTCTTTACTGGTAACATCTAATAAAGGTATTATATTTTTGGCTTTAGTTATTTTAATAATTTATACTGGATGACATTATTTATCATCCTTTTGCAACTCCTCTTAGTTTTAAATTTAACTACCTTTAATAATTTTATATCAACAAGCTTTTCTACTTCTGTGTTCATTTCTTTTCCAGATAGTTTATGTGTTGAAGGTGAAGTCCCAGAAAAGTATTCTCTGGATTCACTGACAAGCTTCCTGTTCTCCAAACTGATCAGATACTCCTACAATAGGTGCATTTTTTAATATGTTGTTAATTCAGAATGGGTCTGTCCTTCAATCCCTCTATGAATTTAATTTCGACAGCCTTTGATGAGTGACCCTATCAAGAGCTTTTTCAAATGAAAGCACACAGTGAAACCTTGACCATTCCTACTCATATTCTTTCATACTCTCAGGAAAGATGTATACAGATTAAAGTATGACTTCCCTCTTTAAAAGCTGTGTTCATGATATATGAGTGTATAGTAAGATTACTGTATAATCTGTATGTGATAAATACAATCCTACTAGTTATAAAATTTTCTATGCATTTTTATCAAAACATTTGACACAGAAGTCACTTTACTGGCCTGTAGTTCCATGGATATTCCTAGGAGTCCCTTTTTTTTTAAAAAAGTACCTTTTCCACCCACACTCCTAGTCCTGAGTCCCAGTAAAGGAAAATTGCACATCCTACTTCCTTCCATATATGAGTTTGGCCTTGGGGATTTGTTAGTATTTTAAAGACAATCTTTCTTCTATTGAAACTTCAATTACAAGAACTTCAGCCTTGATAGGGGGTACCTTCCTGAGCTCTGTTGTAGTGAACACTACCGAAAATATTTAATTTAGGTTTTATGGACCCTTATACTCCTCAGGTGTTCCTTTTAAAATTCTAGTGTGTGTTGACTGTATATACTTACTGACAGGTTTTCTGATTCAAATGAATTTTTTAAAGATTTTTGTTTGCTTTTGTGTAAGGCTTTGCTGCTGAAAATCATTGTCCAGCTGTTATATACTATAAACATTTGCCTTTTTTTAGCCCTAAAAAAAACCCAACAAAACCTTAAAATAGGATTAAAATATTCATGCCTTTAAAATAATACAGTACTTATGAACACATTTGATGGACAGTATTATCTTTCAGATCTTACGTTTCTAACTCATATTAACTCCTTTTAGTAGGTGCAATCTGTACAAGTATTGAACGTTCTTTGCAAGTCATGCCATCATTTCAATTTCCTAATGAAACACTTATGTACTAATGCTTTGTACCGTGTCCTGTTCTTCTGGGTTATTGTTAGACTATCAAGTGACATGCCTGCAGCAATTGGCAGAAAAATTTAGAAAAATTACAGAGCAATTGCTTGATGTCCCTATGAAAATTAGGAAATAAAAGTCTATTATTGCAAAGGGATATTTTTCATCCTTATTATTTATGATCTATGAGACCAAGGAGGACATTACAGTTGCACAGACATCAAGGGAATTATCAAGATGTTACTTTCCCATGTTATATTATAATTGCTTTACTATGGCTGTTGTACCTCCAGGCTCTTTATCTTTTCCAGTTTCTGTTTTGGTCACTATGAGTCAGTAATGGTAAAATAACTACCATCTGCATTTTCATCAAGATTTTTGTTCATTTGTCTCAGGTGCTAAAAGGAAACTGAACTTTTAAGAAATGTCGAGGCCTTGAGTTGTGTGTATTAGCATCAATCTCTCTCAGACATATATATGACTCTCTTTCAGAGGTTTGGTTAAGACAATAAAAAATTATCTCAGTCATTTTTTATTTCCAGTTATCAAATATGAAATATAACAATAAATAAAATTGATCAGCACAGAATAAAAATATAATATACCATTTTCAAGTGGCTAACAAATCACACAGTTCATATGTCCTGAGCACTTACAGAGGAATGGGAAACCATCCTCATTGCTCCTGTATTCTACCTTCCCATGAAAGTACCTTTTTTCAGACAGTCTTCTACCTTCCCAGCGATGACCCCCTTGATTCAGTCTGCCTTAGGCTAATTAGTTTACTACAATCCTTACTTCACAAGCTGTCCCTTTCAGCCAAGTTCAGATCTGGTTATGAAAGTGATGAAATTGTGATTCACAGAGCTTCAAAATATATCTAACTCACCAGATCTTTAAATTTTTTCTGGGCTTTGAAAAGCGGTTAAAAGCCAAACTTTCTTGTTTGTTTAAGTAAGTGTTTCCCCTGGCCTTTATTCTGAAACAACAGAACACCTTACATTGCCCAGTCTTTGGGACTCTGCCCTTTCAACGTGTATGAGGAGAATTCACATTTCTGTCCAGCCTTGACTGGGTGAAGCTGAACTGAGATGAAACATTAATAACCTGTCTGTTATATCTCTGATTACCAAGAGGCACTAATTCAAATGACTGAACATATCCCAGGACTAAGCACAGCTTGACCTTGTTAGAATTACTGGCTTGTTAGTCACACAGGCAGAAATGGAGCTCAATATTTATTGAAGAGATGATTTCCCTTTCCCTGCATTCAGATGTTTTTTTACAACACTGCAATTATCAGAAAGCAATTACTACATATTTTCCAACTCAGGTAAGGAAAAATCTTCATAAAAACAAGTTTAATTTTAGTAAAGGGTTTCATTTAACAAGTTGTTCCTCTGACTTGGCTGCAAATCTGTGACTTGAGTTCAAATCTCCACTACTCAAACTATCCTATGTACCCTTAGCTACACTGTTGTCGGGATGTTAGTTTTACATCAAAATTATAGATGACACAATTCTGTAAACCACAATAATGTGAGAAACGCCAGTTGTGAAGTGCTCACATATCATAGGAATAGATGTAAAAAAATTTCAAACATTTACAGATATTGTTACAGTTAAAAGTGCTTACTTTATCCCTTGTGGGCCACTTAATGGAAATGGAGAACGGAATAAAGTAACAAGATCAGTTTCTGGTTGTCAGTCCTTTCAGCTAAGAACAACTGAAAGAGCTACAGACGGGATGTCACTCATCACTTTGAAAAAGACTTCTCTGTCTCATTCTTTAGCCTTCCACTCCATGACTTTTACAACCTCAAAGAATGTGGAAAAATTGTGAGTCTGTGACTGTATTCATACGGGAATACTTTTGCCTTCATGCAGACAACAAAAATCAGATTGCTGAGAAATCATGACACATTGTCTTACTCTAGCTGTGTAGCAACTAACACTTCTATTCCATTAGTCTTCTAGACAATAACTATCCTCTTGAATATCCCAAGACATAAGCTTCCACCATGGCTCCTTAAACCCTTTCAGCTGAAATGATTTGAGTTTGTTTCAAACTGTTTAAGTAATAGCTCTTTAACTTACTTCAGAAACTGATTTTGTATGGAACAGGTTATAGGGACTACTTGGATAAGCGTCTGCTAAACTGTTAAGACACTTAGAAAAGAATATAAAATTCCTGTCTAAGCATCATCACAGTGCTAGGGAGAAAATGAAATTCACAGATTTCCTGTACTCAGGAGAAAGATTAGGCACAGATTTATACTTGTCATTTTATTTGCAAAAGATAAAATCTCCATAGTTCATTGATTAAGAGTGTCTGAGATGAAGGAAGTCCCTGATCTAAATCATATGGTGTAGGAATGTTAATCTGATTGCTGATTCTCTCTATGTGGAGAAGTCTTTACTGAATCATATCCCAGACTCCAATCCACCAAATTTCTTATATATGTAATTTAGCATCTAAGTTCTTCTGCTTAACTCAGCATGTTTGGCATTGGATGAAACCAAACATCCCAGTACATTCAGAGATGAGTAAGGGCATCTGAATGGCTTGTATACCACAGTATACAACACATATCCAGTACAAAGATATGTGCACAAATACTTGTACAGAAACATGATAACCTGAACATTTTCACTGACTGTGTATATAGATAATTTTTCTAAGCAGACATACAAATCAAGAAAAATCAGGACTCAGCTACACTAGACTACATGCTATCTTGCTTGAGAGGCCTAAGAATGTGAATCATCAAAAAGTCAAAAGATTTATCATTGGGTTTTTTTATTCCATTTTGTTTCTACAGGGGATAAGATTTTGTGGAACTTGGCAAAAAAAAAAAAATCTATGGCAGATTTCTTTTAGGCATCACTGGACAGTGGTTTTTGTTCCTCCTTCCCAATTGCCAGCTGTTCATCCAGGTCAGGCTAACAAAAACTACTCAGAAACCTAGAAAATATTATTTAAACTAAATGACTAGGAGGAGGATCTAAATTTCACAGTGTTTATCTTCCTGATGACATGTTCACATTTCTCAAAAATCCTAATTTTTTCTATAATAAAAGGCATAATTGTTTGTAGTTCTAATATGATCTTAACCTCCATTTTTTCTTGCAAACTGCACTCTTCTTTTACAGGATGGAACCAAAATATCCCATTCCCTGTTAGGTACCAAAATTGTTACAATGTTCAGAGAGGAATTTTATATTTGTTTCTGATGTATTAGGATACAAAGTAGTGTTGCTCTAAAATTTGTTGTTACGGCATTAATTGGAAAGAGCTTCCTAAATGGGAAATGTTTTTCAGTTGAGACTGCTTATACAACCATGTAAATACAAGTACCTATTATGTCTTCAATAAGAAATATCAAACTAACACTAACATTTCTCCTTTGTTAGAACAGCTATCGAAATACATATTGTTTTAAACCCAACAGCAAGAAATCATTCCTATCATAAACTTACTACATTACTAGCCTCAAGTAAAGCTCCTGCTCTTCACAATTTTGTTATTTCACAATGTTGACAAGAACAACAAACTGGCCAGTCATTGTCATTTGAACATTATGCCATGCTCCATGACTGCAGAGCAAGCAGTCCCTTCTGAATTTGTGTCTAAGATCTTGAGACAGTAAGATACATACCATTAGGTATGACCTTCTTAATAATCCGAAAACATTTACACTATAAAAGTTATTTTCATTATCAGTTCGGACAAAATTTAATTTAGTCATCACTAATTAAAATATTACCACCATATTTCTGCCTAAAATCTTAACACCTAAGGTTCAATGCAACATCTTTCCTAATCCAGAGTTCAGTTTAGAGGAACATTTTTTATCCAGTTCATTTATTTTATGATTTGTATAATCTATATGTGGATGAGTTAACTCTTTCCTTCATGTAATAGTTTCATAAATCATCAGTATTAGAAGCAATCCAAGAAAACATGAGTGCAGAAGATGTGTAAAATGATATATGTCTAGAATCTTAAATTATTTTAGCTAATCAATAAGAAGCAACAACTTAATTTCCAGAGGAGATTGTTTCTATAAACTAGTGGGAAAGTTTAGCAATTAAAACTCCTTGAAAGTCGTTATGTTAACAGAGCTTGAAGTAAATTAAACTCAAAGCAAACTGTTTCATGGTGTAAGAATTCTTGTTCTGCATGGAATGCTGGAACCTAATCTTTTCTTAACCTTTCTCGATTTTCCTCTGGAAACACTCCTGTGCATTCAGCCCTTTTATATTGTCAAAAGACCATCCCAGGATGTTTTCTCTACAACTTTTTTAGGCTAAACCTTTTACAAATAGTGTCTTTGAACTTTTTGTGATGTATGATATTGCACATGAGCCATTCTACAATCCCTATAAAAAAGTGTTACTGTTTAGGAGTACTCCCTAAAATTTTCTGGCTACCTATAGATGTTCACTGAGAGTTTTAGGTGTGAGGACCACTGATGTTGACTGTAATAGATTTCCTAAATGGAAAGAAAAATTACTATTTTTGTTTTTCTCTATATTATATATATAATATATATTATTTAATACCGTACTATCGTATGCTAGAAGTTTTTACTGCTTAATTTCCACCACTGAGGAAATTATTATGACTTCTTTCAAACTTTTCACAACCCAGCAATGTTTAAACAACATATCCCAGCGTAGAACATGTTTCATCATGGAAAAATAGAAATTACCATCTTTAGTACCTTGATAACTGTATGTTCCATCATTACATGAGGCTATTAAAAACATAAAATTAATCAATAGAATTAGGACAGACAAAGTTCTGTTCACAAAGCCACGATGACATGGGAAAAATGTGAAGGTCAAGGTCTGCACTCAGTTACATAAAAATGTGTCTGGTCAGATACACTGACCTCTGCTGAGTTATAAACTCATTTGTTCTAATGGAAGACAGTAGGAAGTATCCTCTGATGTGGATACTGAAGACAGGCTGTCTTTTTTCTGGAAATTTCATTGTAGCAAAGCCACTAGACAGTGTCTACACAGCAATGAAATGAAGGATTACTTAATTCTTTCCTGTAGAACAATAATATTAAAGTTAACATCTTTTCAAGAGAAATAAAAAAGATAAAGAAAGGAACTGAAACTGCAACAAAAATGTGTGAACTTGAAATAACTGCCTTATGCTATCAAGCATCAAATGTTTTATACTCCCTAGGTTTCTATTTTCAAAATTTTAAGAGGCTTTCTGTTGTTTTTATTAGTCAAGATAATTTACTGCTCCCAATGAGCACCCAAGCCTGCAAAGATCCATTTTAACAACACTGTTTATTATTTGTAAACAGCTATTAAATAATTCCTCAAAGTTTCTAATGCATTATAAAGACAGTTAATGAAATAATGCTTTTTTTTTTCCTGCTAAAACTTTTTATCTCCTCAGATAGAATTTTAGAGTGTTTTTATAACCCAGCTTGAAAAGAAATTGAATTGTATGAAAAGACTGATTGTCAAGGACATCTGAATAAATGAGATATTCATTTTATTCAGAATCCGTTGAAGGATTTCTTGATGGTTTTATTTAATTTGCTTCATATCAAGGAGCTAAGTTCCCCTTTGAGACATATCACAAAAGAAATAATAGATTAATAAAGGCCCAGGAAATTCCTGCATTGTTGCAGAATTTGACAGAAAGTCTTAATATTATTGTGTTTTTCTTCATAAAGACCAATTCTGTCATAGGAGTGGTTTTCGTCACAAGCTGTCCAGTCCCCTGGATACAGGTAATGTTTATAAATAAAAGCTGAGATTAAAGATAAGTATATCAAGTAGAATACTTTTGAGTCAGTGAATACAGGCTATATAAATTGCTTCATTTATATAGAGCCACTTGTAAAAGTTGTTTAAAATCACAAGCTCTTTCTGTGATTTCTGACAAATGTGCTGAATGTGTAGGGTAATGTCAGTTGTGGTACCAAACATTAGAACTCAGAAAGCTGTACAATTTTTAAACTTAAATTAACATATATAAGTTGAAAGTGGTTAAATTAATTTTATAATCAAAAAGCTTCAAAAAAATACACAACATTTTAAATCATATAACAGAACTGAGAAATGTAGTGTCAAGTAAATTTTCAGGTACTTGGATATTCGTTTTTATTCCATTCTTAATTTCTTACTTCCTTATTAGATTCCATCCTCAGCTGTTTCTTTCTCCACAGAATAAGTTTCTTTAGCCCTAACGAGCACCTATTTTCAACAGATTTATTATCTCATATTTTGGAATATGGTGTACTTATATATTTTTATATATAAATATATATATTATATATGTAAAATTCTGTCATTGCCTTTTAGTAGTTGTCAGTGGACAAGACAATATAACCTAAGGTACCATTAATGGAATATTTCAGTTGTGATCCCAGAAATTTTTATTGCATTCTTTGGAGGAGGTAGACCAAGGGAGATATCTTAAATAATAAATATGATTTAGCAACCAGAATTTTCCTGAATATTTTTTTCAAGGTAGGTTTATTAAAAAAAAAAAAAAAAAGTGATTTTACAAATATATAAACAGCAAAAAAAGAACTAGGGAGAATCTCCACCCTTTATTGGATTAGAGGGGGAACATTGTTACCAAGGATGAGGAAAAGGCTGAGGTACTTAATGCCTTCTTTGCCTCAGTCTTTAAGAGTCAGACCAGTTATCCTCATGGTATTCAGTCCCCTGAGCTGAAAAATAGGGATGAAGATAAGAATAATCCCCTCACAATCCAGGAAATAGTAATGAAAGACCTGCTAAGCCAACTGGACACTCATAAGTCTATGGGGCTGGATGGGATCCACCTGAGGGTGCTGAGGGAGCTGGTGGAGGAACTTGCCAAGCCTCTCTCCATAATTTATAAGCAATCCTTGTCAACTGGGGAAGTTCTGGATGACTGGAGACTTTTCAATGTGACACCCATCTACAAGAAGGGTAGGAAGGAGGATCTACTAAGTAAAATTGAAGAACTTCATTACAATAAAGGGGCTTTGCAGAAATCCTAAGAGATAAAAATTAAATCATGGAAGCCTGGTAGAAATGCATGTATGTGGAAAAATGAGTGTGGAAATTGTTGAGGTGCAGTTCATCTATCTGCAAGTGTCCCCTCCACACTCCAGCACAGTTCAGAGGGTTGTTGTATGAGCCAGTTGTGAAACACAAATTTGCTTGAGGCTAGTATATACAACCTGCTTGACATTTAATAAAATCTACAGTTTTTCTTCACAAATTTTGTTTCTTGGCTCAGTGATGTAGATTGTTGCATTTATCCTTGTTTATTCTTTCTGACTGTTATTATGATATGGACAATTAATCTGTTGAATTTCTGCACAAAACTGGAACCCAATAAAAACATGAAGAAATGCCATAAAGAAATAATAGAGTAACATATTAGTAATAAATGCAACAAAATTCTATATTTTTTTCAACAGAGTTCAAACTGATTAAAAAGAAAGCCAGTGCTTGGTTTTATTAGTTTTCAAAGGTTGATATTGAAAAAATCATGTCTGCTGCGTGAATTCAGTAAAACTAAAGACCTGAAAGACAATACTTAGCATAGATATTAAGTCAGGAAAAAAAAAAATTAAAAATGGAAATGATACAATAAAACATGCAACATTTTGCAGCAGAAGCTGCATGCTGTGCAGGCAGAAACTTCAACTTGTTATGATGAATAAACATTAACTTAATTAATTCTAAACCAGGAATACATTTTTTTTACTTTGTTAAACCAATTAATCTGTGTTTAAGTCCAGCTTTTGTAATACTTCTACAGCACAGAACTAGTCTTAGTTCATTCATCTGAGATGAATGAATGTGCATCTCCTGGCATCCTGCTGCTGGCCTGAATGCCCCATGTGGTATTGCCATTTCCTTGTGGATGATGTCTTAGATGTATGAGGGTCTTTCAGTGTGGCAGTGGCCACTTGGCTTCAGGCAAACGAACTAAAGAAACAGACAATACCAGGAAAGGGGTTTTGCTTCTCTCTGTCAGCAACAGAGCATCAGAACATCGAGAAAGAATAGCTGTTCTAAACAAAATGCACCAAGAGATGTTAGACAACACCTCAGTCTTCAGAGATCTAAATATTCTCACAACTGTTGAATGTTCTAAAAGAAACTGCCACCACAAACACCTTTCCTTTGCTATGTGCATATATTGGAAAACAATAAATTAAATTAACTGTATTCTTCTTAAATTAACTAAATTTTTTGCTTAGTATTTTTGCTTCTATGTGTGGTAGCCAGAAATAATGTTTTCTTACCATCATTTCTCAGTGTCAGAGGTGTAGGAGGACTCAAAACTCTGGCATTTGTCACTGTGTTTTTTACCAGACATATATAGCTCCCAACATCAGATGTTTGCACCTTGGAGATGTAGAGATTGCCTGTTTCCTGAGAGATGAAGCGTCTGCTGTCTTCTGCCACAAAAGATGGGAATTCATTAAATACCCAGCTATAGATGATCTCTAAAAGAACACAGGAAAAAATAAGAGAAAATAATTATGGAAACAATATTGTGTAATATTAATGGATACACTCAATAAATGTTCATTTATTTAAGTAATCTAGAAAATAAATTATAAAAAATAATAAAAAAGAAAAGCTAAAGGCTTTTTAAACTTTTTATTTGTTTGTTTTGTTTATTTATTTGAAGAATGTTTTTCTCTCCCTGGAATTTTGAAAATAACATAAGTGTTGAGTCCACAAGTTCCCTAGGAAGACAGATTAAATAAATTAAATTATTTAACAGACTCAGAAAACACAAATGAAATATTAGATAACTCCTTTTTCTAATTTGCCAGATCAAGTCAAAGTAATATACAAAGCATTCTTTTCTCCACTTCTTCAAATTTGCTGTGAAATATATTGATGCTTCCTCTAGAGCTAGGGAAGACTTTTTGCAAGTGTGTGCATAAGTTTTTATTCTGAACATCTGTTTTTAAAATCAGCAGATTCTAATAACTGTTCAATCTACCTTGCAGGTAGTTTTATTGCACTACTGTCTTCTTCTACATCTGCCTCAGCAAAGAAATCTCAGAACAATTCCTATATGCAGCTTAAATCCTTACAATCAATGAATAATTCCTCAAACCAAAGCTAGTAACTGCTTTGCCTCATAATCTGATGGATCAAAGACATATGAAAGTGATTTCTAAAAATGGTAACTGAAGCCAGTCCCTTGGTCCTTATTTTTTATAAATGGGCACAAACTGGAACACAGGAAATTCCAGCTAAACATAAGGAAAAATTTCTTACTTTGAGGGTGAAGAAAGGTCTGCTAATAGAAGTTGTGAAGTCTCCTTCTCTGGATACTTTCAAAACCCTCCTGGACTTGATCCTGTACAACCTGATCTAGGCAAACCTGTTTTAACAGGGTGGTTGAACTAGATAAGGTACCTTCCAGCCCCTAATATTCTGTGATTCTATGATTTATACCCCATGAATCACTCTGTTCACCTGAAAAGTATATACTTTTCCATTTAAACTCATAATAATTTATTAAGAAAAAAAGATTACTTCCTATTATTCTGTATGAGATTATATCATGATTTATTAAAAACCTAGATGCATTAATGACTTGGCATTAGAAATATCAGTAAAGTTAATGAGATTCTGATTATCTGGGAATTTCTTGCATTGAATTATTCATGCAGAGTTCCACCAATTCAGACTTTAAAACCTTAACCTAATGTATGCTTTTTTACACATTGTTATCCTTTCAATCTTCCATTATTTTCTTTTGTCTCACAATTTTTAATAAATAAATAAATACATTCTTCATTACTTAAACTGGCAATTAGCTATAAGTCAGTGGGGTTTTTTTGTGTAATCTCCCCCTGTTGTAGTCTTTAAAGAACAGATACGAAAATAAGAAAAGACAAAGGTAGTTCAGGTATATGCTACTACTACAAAATGTAAACTGCTCCATTATCATAGTACATTTCAAGTTTTTAGACTCAGATTTCTTTGGTGATGGCTCTCATCTTCAACACCATTGTGAACACAGTAATTGCATATATGTCATTTCTATTCTCTCATACTTCTATCCCCACTGCAGTCAAAATGTTTTCTTGATATGAAGATACTTGGAAAATGTAAGGGTCAAAAATGTGACAGCAAATGCCTCAAAATTTAAATTTTTCCCTGTATTTTTCTGCTAATGATAGGAGATGAACTGGTGTAGCTGTTCATGTTATAAGAAGTGTGAAACACATTAAGATCCTAGATAAGTATATATCACAGCAAGGTGTGCAGTTTAACAACTACAGTACAGAAAACATTAGAAATTCCAACTGATCTGTCCTTTCTATCTTCATGCTGAACTGTTCCCTTACATGGTGGTCAGATAGGAATCGAAAAGCACATTTCAAACAATGTAAGTCAACAGTACAAGCAGTGATGTAGGGATGCAGAATGTTCTGGATTAATTTTGACAGAATTCAGTATAGTTTTGAAGGCAGATAAAAAGTTTTTAATGGAAAACTGATGGTATTACTTCTTTGTTAAAGAACTAAATATATTTACCTGACAATAGGTGAAAACTCTGGGGAAGAGTGACTGGAAAGCTGACAGGAGTTTGTGGACAGCTGGATGGACATGAGCCAGCAGTCTGCCCAGGTGACCAAGAAGGCCAATGACATGCTGTCTTGTATCAGGAATAGTGCGTCTGGAAGGAGATCGTGCCCCTGTACTCAGAAAAGACATCAAGGTTCTGGACTGGGTCCATAGAAGGGCAAGGAAGCTGGTGAGGGGCCTTTAGAACAAGTCTTCTGAGGAGAGGCTGTTTAGTCTGGTGGGGTTGTTTACTCTGGAGAAGAAGAAGCTGAGGGGAGACCTTATTGCTTTCTACAATTACCTGAAAGGAGGTTGTAATGAGGTGGGTGTTGGTCTCTTCTTCCAAGTAACTAGCAGTAGGATGAGAACAAATGGGCTTAAGTTGCACCAGGGGAGGTTTATATTGTCTAACAGGAAAAATTTCTATACTGAGAATGTGGTGAGGCATTGTTAACAGACTGCCCAGGGAAGTGGTGGAATCACCATCCTTGGTGGTGTTCAAAAACCATGTAGACATGGCACTTCAGGACATGGCTTAGTGGTCATGATATTGTTGGGTTGATGTTTGAACTTGATGATCTTAGAGGTCTTTTCCAGCCTTAATGATTCTATGATTCAATGACAAAACAGGACTGCGCACATTAACTGCGTGCATTAACTTTTTGATCAAAGCTATTTTTTCAGATCTATTCGTAATTCTGAGTGGTTACACAGGAATCTGAGGAATTCAAGGCTCACACATTGCTCTCCATGTACTCAAAATTTCCTTTCCTTTTATATTTCAGGCAAAATACAAATTAGCTAAAAATATTTGTCTCTGAAAATTCCATTACCACATTTGCAGGAATGGTTCAAATGGCATAAAGTTCTACAAAGTGATGATGAACATACAATCATACAATCATAGAATACCAGGCTGGAAGGGAGCTCAAGAATCATCTAGTCCAACCTTTGACCATAGAAGTTCAAGGAAAATGCATACGTTTTAGTTGAAGACACCTGTTACCAATTCAAAGGGAAAGAAATCAGTCTCACTAATTGCTCTGACGTAAAACTAGTTCAAACTAAATGTGAAGTAGTCACCATTGTGAATTCATTGGTAGTATACATAGAATAGAAGTTTCTCCATTTGTAGCCTAAAAACACATGCTGCTACTTGTTCATTTATTAATTAAAACTACTCCTAAGGAACCAATTTCAGGCACTAAATTTTTTTGTGCCTCTAAGGAAGTGGTGTTTGCTAGTGCTGAATCCAGGGGGGATGCCATCATTTTATCACCTTTTAATTGATTTTTGCTGTTAAAAATGGAGTGATGGGTGAATGGATAATGGGATAGGGTACTGACAAAAAAGTAACAGAACTTCTGCCAAATTTAAACTCAATTTATGCTATTAAAATGACATTGATGCTTTTATTTGTGCATACCTACAGCATCTGTATTCCAGCCAGGAGCCCAAACTCCAAAGTACAGACAAACATGCTAACAGTTTACTTCTTGATTGTTGTCAGCCTGTTGACATTGAAGCAATTACTCCTTTTCTGCATTTTTAAAAAACAAAACCCTGGAAACACACCTTAAAATACCTGAAGTCTTTGCATGTGAATGTTCAGGTGTGGAAATGATTTGGAATTCTGAATCTTCTTTGGAGGTGAAAAGCCTCTTACACACTTTATGAAGTTTATCTGCTATTACACCTGGTTAATGCATTCAGCATATTCTTAAATATTTTTAAGGTTATGTCATACATTATGCATATATCTCAGGTAAACTGTGATTTCCAGTGCATGCTATGCAGAACAGTATGAAGCAACCACAGCTGGCTTGGGATATTGGGACCCAATGGTTTTTAGGTGACAGAAATAGCTTAGTTACTGATCTTAGTTTTTATTGTGACACCTATGCCAAAACTACAAAGATGATGCAGAGCCCTTCCTAGGAATTACAGCTGGCTACCAACAGAAAGGAAACATTTACACAGATACTATTCATCAACAAACAGAAACAGAGAGTAAAAAGGCAGAGAAATTACGAATTATAGAAGTAGTTGTAAATTGACATTCTCCTGTGGCTTGGGCTGGAGGACTCTTCTGCTGGTAAGACCTGTTAGATACAAAGTCTTGGGGTGAAAATTATTTTTGGAAAATTAATCTTTTCCTTTATGAATGATCAGTGTTGTTTAGAAAACTCTCCAAGGAACTTTATATCTGTTTTCTGAAGGTCATTTGGAAAGCTTTCCAAATGTCCAATTTGTTTCTGTGGTTTATTAACTACTTTTTAGTGGGTATGTAGGTGAAAATCTGGGTCACTGTGTGATAAAGTAGTCAGAAGAGAGCATCTATCTCCTGTCAAAATGAATTTATAGTGTGAAATTTTGTTTACTATAATTTTTAAAATGATTTCTGTGGATCTATTTTCTCTGTTTAACAGCACTAATTCCTGAACTGTCACAATGTGACATACTCCCCATAATGGATGAAGCTGGAATACTGACATATCAGCATTTTTGTTACTGCTGTACTGTGCTTTTGAAGATATCATTCTGATGCAGAAAATGTCAGTATTATGGTAATGAAAAAGTCTTTCTGTCATTGTGGGTCAGTAAGAAATAACCCTTAAGTAAAGAGAGCTGTGCTGGAAGCATTCAGATAGCACCAAATATTCACTCCTGTGTTTGTTACTGAATGAATGTTTCCCACATTTGCTTCATGGCTTTTCTCTTGAGAAATTGCTTGTTTTGTCCTTTTAACATGAAGTTTATGGACAGCCTTTTCACCAGCCTTCTGAGTTAAGTGGTATTTTGAATGCCAAGGGAAGATATAGCAAGAAAGTCACCCAACTCCTTTAAAGTAATCTAAAACCTAAATGTACAGTCCATAGAATGGTTAAATACTGCATCTTTGAGGGCAAAGCATGCAAATGCACCCCCCATAATTGTAATTCTGTGGAGTTATGGTGTTCATAGAAGAAATAAGTCTGTTTTTTGTCTTCTTTTTATGTTGTGCTAGGTGATAGAGTATTCCATCTCCTCCGCTATCCTCTTGGGAAAATTATTTGTCTTCCTCTGATTAGGATTGCCTCTGATTACTCCAATTCCACAAAATGGCAGTACTTGATGAACAAATGGTACTGATGCCCAATGACAGCCAAAATTCGAGATAATCTGGGATTGTTAACACCTCTAAAAAAAGTTGTGTTCTTTTTTGTTTGTTTGCTTTGGTTGTTTTTGATGTTTTTAAGAAAAGTGGCAAAAAATGCACTCAAGATTACAGGCTGAATTTGCTATGTAGAACTCTAAACCATGAAACTTGCATGATGTCTTTGTTTACCATTTTGTTTAAATAAAATAAAGTATCGGGAAAAATATATACCTAAATCTCCCCTACTGAAAATATGAAACCTTATTTTATTTCAAGCTCAGTTTTGATCTTTATCATCCCGCTTGTTATTTGGATATTCTGTGTACCAGCCACAAAATAAGAGTGCAATATGCAGCACTCATGATGGAAAACACATTCAGAGGGAGGAAGGCTTCTTTTTAGCTAAGATTAATTATAACAATGGGTTTTTCTTCCAACCTCCCACCACAACCAGATAAATAATTTTGGTGCATTTCTTTTTGCTGCTGTGTCTTATTATCAGTGCTCATTAATCCTCCAAGAAAATATTTAATGAAGGTAATTTATTTGTTTCATTGTAATGCACCCACATAGGGCAAAAAGATATTGTTGATTTATCAGCTCACAATGAAATAGCTTCTTTTCTGCTCTGGAGGCTCTGTATCTACTGCTCACTTACCCGAAACAAAATTCTACCAATCACATATTTATCTTTGTTTAGATTTAATTACAGTGATAAATATTCAAATATTTTCCTTCTTATAGCCATTCACACAGCCAATAAATAAAAATATGGTAGAAAAGGTAAGTGTATTGTCAGGAATAATCTTGTACTGGAGGATACAAATATTATATGTCATTACCAGTATACACAGCCAATATAGTCTCATTTGTACAGTTGACATGTATGAAATATAGTCAGTCATTGAAACATGTAAAGAACGATGAAATCTCTTTCTCATACATACACTCTTTAAAGACACTACAGAGCATACAACAAAAATACGGCTTCTATAAAAGGTTGCCATATTACTATGTGTATTTGATTGTCACTGGCATAATTTTCACATTAAAAAAAAAAAAAAGAAAATCTGTTCCAGAAAGAATCAAAATATTGTGATGAAAACAAACTCAAAACAACATGTTCTTCAGGCCCTTGTTTTGCCCTCAGGCAATATCAGATATTGTCAGCCCAGTCTTTAATAACAACCAGTGAGTTATATTCCTAAATGTAGAACTTCATAATAATTTATTTCATTGCTGAGTTAATAATTAGACAATTTTTATTACTATCTCTGTATAATTCCTTTTCCTTTTCAATGCTGTGTATTACTTATTCAGCTTGTTATATTGAAGTTATTGAAAACACTTTTTGATGATCTGTATTAAACTTTTACCATTAAACTGTAAGGACATTGTATCAGGCTTCTGTTTTCATGGCTAGATCAGCCAAATCTCTTCAACTTTCCTTAGAAGTCATTAGTTCGAATCCCCTGATAGTTTGTTTTCATCTCTACTGATTTTCTACATTCTATACTGTAGGACTCAAAGTTGGACATGGCATTAGCCACATTATCAAACTGCCCTAGAATGCTGATAAGGCTGCACAAATAAATCACTAAAAATAACCTCAACAACAATCAATCATTTCAAATTTTACAATGTAAAGACTCTTACCTTTCTACATACAGACAATACACTGTTGAGTCCCTCTGCACATTGTTCTGCACTACTGGAAACCCAGTGAACTGCTTCCATCTATCTTCTACTTGTCACATAATTGTTATTTAGAGATAATACATAGCCTTCTGTTGTCTTTCAGCCTAGGGCAGTGTCCCATGATTATAAACTCTCCTCCTCAACACCTCAGCAATATCAGTCAAAATGACACCTGATATGTCATATTATATATGCATAACACATGGAAAAGAAAATGTTTGTCCAACTTTCCCTTCTAAAAGAAATATCATTATTAAACTAATGCAAACAGCAAGCAATTCTGATCCCTCTTGTGCTGAGTATGTGAAGAGTTTACAGAAGACTAATTACGTTTTTCAAAGCCCTTTAACTTTTAAGCATAAAGTATGATGTTGTAAAGCCACAAGATCTGGACTGTAAATCAGAGCAATTTTAGTCTTTTCTCAAAATTTTCCTTGTGGATCATCCTGTTATCCTCTGTATAATGGCTAGTGTTCCTTCCATCTTTCATTTGGCAGAGTCAAAAATAGATTGAAACAACATGGTACTTTGCTAAACTCCTAAAGGATCTTGTGGTTCTGCAGAAAAAGCCAAACTGAGCCAAACCTTTCATTTACTTATAACCTTCTTTCCATCATTCCTTCTTCTTCCTGAATTTTTATCCCTGTAGTCTCCAGTGGAAGACTTTCTTAATTATTGAAAGAGGAAAATAATCACAGAAATTAACGCTTCAGTAAACCAATAATTTAAGTGAAATTTTTCAGTTACAGATTCTCCACTCTAGTGTAATAGCATCAACACAACAGGAATTGTATTAGCTGTCTAATGAAGCCATCAGCAATGATTTTAACAATATTGGAACATAGCATGAGAACACGGGAGATAGAACTGGGCAATTGAATTACCAGAATTAAATATGGTATTAATTATTACATTGTTAAAGAGGCAACATCATGATCAAAAAGAAGTCACTTTTCCACTCTCATTGCTCTGGAAAATATCTTTGGTTGTCAGAAGATAAAGCATGAACATGTGTGGTTGCACAGGGTTTGGATTTGGCTGTAATCATTCACATTTTTGTATGAAGTCTGTGATATTATGCTTTTATCTATTCAGTGATTTTCTCCTTGAAAAATGCAAGCAATTGCCCTTAGCATATTCACTGCTAAGTTGTAACTACCTTCATGCCAATTACAACTGTATTGGTTAGGAAAAAAAAGAACATAAATACACCCAGACATAAAACTCTAACCAATTTCTAGTTTTCCCTTTGAAAAAGGAAAATGAATACTAGATATCCCAACTAGAATTGTTTTCATACTGCCTCATTTATTTGGAATCATCTTCCTGAACTGATTAAATAAGGCTGTATAAAAATCTATGTCTCATTAGGCATTGTAACATTTCAAATGGTTGTAAGTTCACTTTCACATTGTACTTACAAAATAAGAAATAACTGACTTTATTATGCAGGGATACTTGTTAATAGCATCTTAATAGAACTCAGATCAGCTCAGTCCAAAGTTCTCTCCTTATGGATCAAGAATGATCTCTTAACATTTTCAATAGTCATCTCTACCAGTATCATTGTCGCATTGTTAATCACGCCTAATCTGGGAAGAATTACATTTTCTGAAACCTGCATTCTTTTAATCCATTTTTCAATCCTTTACAATTTACTCACAATGGTAAAGGAGAGAAAAACCTAGAGCCCAGACCATTAGAAATTAATAATTTCTAATCTCTTTCTTCTGTTTCCTCTTGTTTCAGCTGTCTGATCAGCATTGTGTTGCTGGCTTCTTATGCTTAGTTGCATTGATTAACCTGTGCACTCTCACTCTATTCTTCTCTGTGGTATGAAGTAGAGAGGTAATTGGGATTAATTAGGAATTTTATATTTTAAACAAAATAGCCTTGCTGACATTTAACTAGCTGACATATTTGTAAAATCATATTCTTCTAGCCAGCTTAGTAAAACATCAGAATTAAATAGCAACTGGATTCTAATAGGACAGCTATGATGAGAGGGTCAGTTCTGCAAGAGACCTGTACCTCTGTTACTGTAACTGTTTTATGTTATTCCAGTCTTAAATCTATTAAGGTTGGGCTCCTTATAATTTAGAAGTTATATAGCCTGTGCCACAAGAAAAGTTTTTGTAATATCGTTTCCTACTTTAAGTGGTACCTTTGCAGTGGTATCTAGTTGCAGAAATGTGGTTGTGATACCGTGAACATACATTTCTGTTAAACCTGGCAGGACAATGCTGTCTTTTTTAATCACTATACTGAGGAGTTCCTGATAGTTATGTCTAATTTGTTGAGACATCTCAGTTTCAGGCTAATAACTTATCTCTAAGGAAGAGGAGCTTTCCGACCACAGAAACTTTTCATTAGTATTGTCCCATTTGTCAAGCTGTAGACAAATAGCCACATAAGGCTGGTGCCTGAAAGTTAGTAGAGCATGAGCCTGAGGGCCAACATACTCAATGTATTTTTAAAATTAATTAATCTCCCACACTTCCTCCTACTTCTCTTTGTGTCTCCTTTCACTTTGATTCTCCTGAACTGGCAGCTGGGGTAATATTTGTTGACAATATTGTGGCTGTTAAACTATAGCAAACACCTCTTAAGCAGAGCCCTGTCAGGACTGCCCATTCATCTCAATATTATACACTGCCTTAATTGGCCAAGGTCAACCATCTTTCTTTCAATACATTTTCATAGTCCCTGCAGGGAATAATAGCTCCAGTGAGTGATCCAGTGCGTTTTAGGGACACTAAACTTTCAGTTTCTAGTGTATCTTAGCATATTTTTGAAAGAATTATTAGTGTTTTTAAGGGGGTGGGGATGATTTATCAACAGCAATAACATTTGGATTTATTTTTTTTAAAAAATACCAAAGTACAAGCTCCTTGGGAGAATTTATGACAGTTGGACCAGTAATGCATTACGGTTCATGTATTGAATTTCAAATTATATTTAAAAAAAAAAATAGAAAAAAAAAGAGACAAAATCTAGACTTCTATGTCAAGAAAGTTTATA
>JANHFX010029334.1:14405-29196 GCA_027560015.1 Chloroceryle amazona | reverse complement strand
CCTTCTTCCCTTCTTCCCTTCTTCCCTTCTTCCCTTCTTCCCTTCTTCCCTTCTTCCCTTCTTCCCTTCTTCCCTTCCTCCCTTCCTCCCTTCTTCCCTTCTTCCCTTCCCTTCCCTTCCTTCCACTTTAGAATACTTCCATTTTACAGTAAAGGAGTTGGGACTGAACAGTGAATCCTTTCTTTCTGGGATACTTTTTTACAATTAAAAAACTTTATAGCCATAAACAGCTGTGAAGGCTGGAGGGAATGGGAAGAAACATCCCTCTGAAGTTTAGCTGCTTAATAAGTGCTGGTCACTGAGCTTAAACCAATTTCCCCTCACAGCTTCTGTCCTGCAACACTTTTCATGCTAAAGTGAAACTTCACAGCACCCCAGGAAACTTGGTAGCGCCTCTGGACACAGGAGAGGAAGGATAGAGAGAGGACCACAGTTGAGTTTTGCCCTGTTGTTTAAGACGTTCTTCTCAGACAGATGATTTTTATTTCTTTTGAAGACAGAAGGACCAGAATAACCACCATTTTTTTCTGAATGACAAGGTGTTCTGTTCATTAGTACATCTCACAAAAGACTTTCAACCAGAATATCATCTCTCTTTATTATGCATTTGATGCATACCAAGGTTTTGCTACAACATCAGTATTACTGTGTTCAGCCTAAGAGGCTTTGTCTGTCTGCATCTACTATCAGCTTGGATTACTATTAATACAAATAGAACTCTGCTAAGATTTTTCCAACACCACCCCACCCCCCCCAAGACTTAGCGAATGCTGATGTTATAATCTTTTGGAGAAGTGGCACTCATTTGAAAGTTCAAAAAACTTGGTATGAGCAAACATGGCATATCCATTGAGTCCTAGTAATGTCTATCTCCAAAATCCCATAAAATTTACAGTTGCATACAAGACGAAATTGACTAACCTGCAACTGATTAATTTCACATGATGGGTCATCTGGACCCCCAGTCATCATCCAGATTGGAAACAACTATTGTTCCTGCAACTGGTTATCCAGAGATACATACCCACTGATAAGCATCTTAGAGCAACTAGGAAAGAAATAATCATACCATTGTGAGAAAGGCCAAAGGAAATTAGAGGAAATAAACACAACAATCATCAATAACATTTCACTTTAAAACAAAAGGAAAAGTGCAAAGGGTTCAGATTCCGCCAGAAGAATGAGGAATGTTTGGGGTTTTTTTGCTTTGAGTACCTACTACTGATCTGTAGAGGTAGCTTGTCTAAGCTATTGCCACAGCTAAGACTGTTATAAGAGTAATGTAGATACACATGTAAAATCACTGACTAAATTCTGAATACTGTAGATTAACATAAAATTAATTTGCAAATGAATGCACCTCTGCAAGCTGCTAAGAGGAATATATCTTTCACATCTCCATTTTTAATTAGCATAACTAACTGCCTGAAAAACAGTTTTTAAAAGGAACACATGCACTGTTTCACAAACTATTCTATAGTATGGTATTCATCATGAACTAATTTATTACTGAAGAAGAACATGGAAAGAATATTTTCCTCTTACTGATTCATGTTTTCCAAAGAAGAAGCTGTAATTTGTAACTCACAGGACTAACTCCAAAGCACACAGCCACAATTTCAGGTTCAATTTTCTTCTGTGTTTGCTTAAAGTGACATGTAACTAACACAGCTCTATTTAATACTTGTGACAGAAAAATGTAAGCAGTATGGCATGATTTCTTAATATAGTGTTTTCAATTACTTAGTATATAAGAATTGTCAGGAAAATATAATAAAGCAGAAAAACAAAACAAAACCCAAAATGAAACAAAACAAACAAAACCACAAACAAACAAAACAACCCAAAACTGAACAAACGAACAAAGCAACAAAACTTGCAAGCCTTCCTGGATTTGCAGCCATTGTTTTTATCTGAAAGTGCAAGGCAGCATATCCTCTATCTGAACAATACATTTTTTTCATTCCTTCTACCTAACATCCTTTCCATGTGTGTATATAAATGACAGGTGAGCAATTGAAGAATTGCTCAGCCTGAAAATTATTAGTTCAGTTTTAACTTTAAATCTCAAAATCAGAGAATCATGTACAAAATGAAAAATGAAGCTACACTTTGTCTAGGGTACGCTCCTACAATTCTCTATGCTCTAATGAATTTAATTAAATAGATTTCCAATGTATTTGTCAGATATTAGAAACTTATTAAATTAAAATCTCTGATAACAGATTAGGGACACAGCTTCAAAGATGATATAAACGTATCTTTCTTTCTTCAGTTTGTTTTAAATCCATAATGTGTTAGATGCAGAGAGCTGCATGACAGCAGGACACATGGCAAAAAAGTTGTGGGTTTTGATACTTACAAATACCTTAAGACAAAAATATTTAAAAAAAAATTATTTGGAAGACTAGTGGGTTGACTTTCCTCACAGAAACTTTTTTAATGGTCTGAAGTCTAAATCTGACAAGCAACATTTAAGGGAAATGTACTGAGAACACCCAAACATCATTAATTAGTTACTTATTTTCAAATAGTTAAGGGCTCTTCCTTTACCATTTAGAAAAATAAATTGTCAAAGGACTTCCTCTTTGACTGATAAACAGGGGATATTTTTGGCATTATATTCTTCACTCTCTGCACAGTATAAAATCTCTTTGATTAAATTTTCTCACACTCTTTTCCTTAACTATATTGCAAATAATTAATTTCAATGGAAGTATTACTAGTTTACCTAAACCCATGTAGTAACCTAAATATAGCAGATGCAATCTTTTGCCACTTAGTGTGTCTAACATTTTAATTTATTCTTACATTTTAAATAGCTCGTGAAAGAGTTTTTTAAAATAAGCTATTTTATTTTGTTTGTACATGGGTGTTTAAGACTGCTAGGATATATTCACTACAAATGTTAAACAAATTGCTAGTCCATTTGAGAAAAATAAAGTTAAGATACAGAAGACTTTATACAGCTAACAAAATCCCATTCAAAGACCAGGACATCACTAATTTCTTACAATTTAATTTTAGGACTTTATGCACTCTTCTAATAGGATGTTTACCTATAGGTGCATTAGACAGGAAGAGGGGAAGGGATAAGAATAATCAGGAAGAGACAGACAACATTAACATTAATTTATTCTCTGTTACATCTCTAATTTCAAATTAGTATTTGGGTTTATAGTTAATATACCTTTTGCTCTTCCTCTACAATTACTTTATATCTTATACTTTATTATAGCCAGGTAAAGAAGACGTTTACCTGCAAATCCTAACTTCCCCTACCAATCCTAATTTCTTCTGTGATACACTTAATTTATAAGGATTAATAGTTCCTTGATTACATTTCTGCCATGTTTGAAAAAACAGGAGAAGCCATTAGTATTTCACTAATCAAAATAGGGTTATGGGATTAAAGGTATAATTATAAATATTTTTAATTATAAGATAATTATTTTTAAAGACAAAGAGCATTTTAGAACAAGTAGATCACTTGTGCACTCTGTATATTAAAACAGCAATAGATCAACACTATAAAATATGGATAGAATTAAAAAGTCTTTGCTTTTACTAATAGAATAAGTGCAGTTACATTTTCATTATTTTATGTTTTAACCTTTGTAAAATTTTGTCTTACAGATTGCACAAAGAATTTTAAATCTTTTCACTGGCATTTTTATTATTTGCACTTAATTTTTCGTTATGCTGTTAAATGAAAAGATACTCCTAAAGAAAGTCAATGGCTTGAAAATATTCATTTGGATAAATATAACAGAAAATTAATTTGTGCAACTTTTATCTTTTCCCCATTTCCTTAAAAGGAAGTTTTTGTCCTTTTGAGAAGAAAAGAAGCCCTGAGCAAAATGAATAATGCTTCTTACAACATGCTCACTGTATCAGTCACACAACATAAACCAGTAAAAATATATGAATGTGTAAATTGAAGACATTCATGTAGAGATGGATCTGTTTACAAAAGCACCAAAAAATAGCTAGTGAAATAGTTTTGCTACTTGAAAGTGAAAAGGAGAAATACTGCAACAATAATAAAACATGGCACTTAACAACATTTTTAAATGCTTATGAGGGGAAAAATTTATGTGCTACGTATTGTATTTTGCACCAGAAAGGCTGTTTGAACACCAGCTGTTAAACTATTTTCCCTTCCATCCTCTCAAAGCAAATAAAGGGAAAATTCTCTCTACTACATCCCCACAGTACTGGTGTACCAGGATATTGCCATATCACTGTACACCACTCTAACAGTTAATTAACAGGAAACCCTGGTAGCATTAATTAAATTAATAAAGTCACTGTCCACTTAGTTTATTATAATACATACACTGCCTTGCACAAAGACCACATGGTATCTATTAAATTTATAAAAGCCCATCCTTTACAATGTTCTGCCCCAGAGAAAGAAGTTAATTACTTGAGCATTTTAATTAAAAGTTTTTCTCTGTAATACTAACATGCAAAAATCACATAATATCATATTTGGTGAACTATAGTGGAAAAATGAAGAAAATTTCTTCAATACCATGTAAATGCTTTGTTTGAACATACAGAAAAATGAAAACATAAACTGTTTAGTGTTTGAAATAAAAAACAATCAAAGTTAATCCCTTAAAATTAGGGTTCAGATTAGTCTCTGCAAAGGATGCTGTTTAACTGAAACATCTGGTAGTGTTACGTTGAAAGACAGGCCTTTTTTAACTCTGGAAATGAGATTAGTAGATCAGTTATTTGTAAGTGTCCAAGTAATTTCTAATTATTTTATCTGGGTCACAGATAATCCGCTTTTGCAGGGCTCCCACAATGACATCAGAGGATCACTGCTGAACTGATTATCCTGTTACCTTCCACCATCCATGGGAAGACAGGATTTTCCTTTTGTGCGGAGGAAGAGAAAGAAGTGGCTGATTGCTTCAGACATGTGGCAGCCAACAAAGAAAAACACAGATCTTGAGAGGAAGAAAACCTCAAAAAAAAGGTACCAGCATTAAAAAATGTCAGCAAACAATACTTCTCAGTAGTGTCTGGTGCAATTTAAAACCGTGTAACAAATACTGAAATAATCAAGACAAATCATTGTTTAAAAAAGCGTGCCATATTATTACTTGATTGACAGTAGTGCCTTGTAGATCAAACGTGAGAATCTTACTGTGTAAGCAGAAAAACTGTCTTTAGAAATCATTTAAATGTTGAAGTGACATGAAAGACAACCAGAAGTACCTTCTTAAAGCAAAAACAGAACATGAGTGAAAGACAAATGCCAGTGCTAGTCTTGTACTAATATGCACATGAGCATCCTGACAGTACCACCTTTTTAAAAGAGCCTGAATTGCAGCTTCTTTACCTACTAAAATCATAAATCAGAAGCAATCTGTAGTTGATAAGTAAGACTGCTTTTCATCTAGGTGAATTTAAGCTTTTTCCTATGAATAAATAGGCTAGATATGCATTTATAGGACAATAAGTGTCTGTTACATACAAAAAATATCACAAGAGGATTTCTTAAATACACGTCAGGAAAATACGTCTTGGGAAAGCAAGCAAGCTTCTGGATACCATTCAATTTATCTTCCAATTAAATTTTATTATTTGGTATGAGGATAACTACAGAAAAAAAAAGTGGAAATAAAATTGAGTAACATAGATACGTCCCCCTCAAGACTTTCTTCTAGGTTAAGTGTAAAATATTAATTTCTAGATAAAACTTTGCATTTGCCTTTGAAATACAGTGTCATTAATAAGTATAGATGGTAATTGCACAAGACAGTGGCTGTCTTAGATTTTCTTTGTGGAAAATGTAAAATCCATTCTGAACTTGAACTATCCCAAATAAAATGATACTTTATCTATAAATAGTACTTTTATTATTTATGACAAGCCACCAAATAAAATCCCACCTATCTTCCTTCATGGTTTGCAAGTATTTAGAGTTATTTTGCTTCCCTGTAGTAGTTGAGGCAAAAGAGGAATAATTGCTGCAGGAGTACAAGTAGCTAGGAGTCTGAACTAAAGGTTACCAATAATTAAAACAAAAGAAAATAAAAATAAGTTATTCTCAGTAGGTGAACATTTAGATTTTCTAGGGTGCAACTGGCAAAAGTATTTTTGTTTTGTTTGTTTGTTTTACTTTGTGTATTTTGCTAATCTTGCATTTACTTCTTAAGCAGTGTCATTAAAAACCATTATGCTACCTTGGGATACAGGCTTATTTCCAGTTAAGGAATATAAAATTCAAATTTGCACTACAAGCAATGACAGGGAATAAAGGACTGGGAAAGCAGGCACAAAGCGCAGCAGAAAAGCAGGACTTCAACATAAAGACATGATCATTTTGGAATTTACATCAGACAGTGTTTTCTTTATGGGTGAAACTAATTTCTTCCACCCAGTTCTCTAGAAATTATAAGTTTGAAGATTAATTTTTTATGCAAGTATTTTAAGAAGAGTATCTTCTTAGGATCCTGGAGTTAGGATCTCAAATTTCTTCTTATTTGAGAAATTTCTGACTTACAGGGAACTTAAATACTTCTATTTGCAAAGCATCCAAGCAAAAGTTCCCCAAAAGCTGCCTCAGGTACATGCTGTAATAAGTGTTAAAATGCAGGATGATGAGAGTAAAGGCAAACAGAGCTTGGAGAAAACAACTGGAGAAAGCAATTGGAGAAGGAGGATGAAAAGAACCATGTGCTCCTTCTGCTAGAAGTGTGCTTCACATATGCTAGTTTCTAGGGGGAAAGCACTAATCTCGTATACAGAGGCCACCTCAGCTGCTCCCCTCTTCATGGGAACAATTCACATCAAAAGTTCCTCTAAGGACAGTTTTTGCCAACCAGCTGGTTCGCTCATTGTAGGAAATCACCTCTTTTGCTCTTTGGCTTACTGGGCCTCCAGATGAGATATGCATAGCCTTTTGCTAATCATAGCCTAGCACTGATACCACAGTAAAAGAGGTGGTAAATGTACTCAGAGAAATTACTGTGTGTTAAGTAGCTGGGTCTATTAATCACCCCCTCAAGCACTGCAGCCTTAAGAACATTCTCTGTGCAAGATCAAAATTTGAGTACACAAGTTACAAAGTTTTCATTTTTACCAGAGAGCACATTTTTTCAAGCATCTGTTGAACACATGTGAAACAGGGTAACAACAGATAGAACTTTTATATAATGGATCCACTGTTACAACCAATGAGCATTATACAATGACAGGCACAAAAGATCAGTCAACTGCACAAACACTGCATTTTGGAAGGTGCCAGCACACACAGCAGAGTATCTCACCTGCACTGCATAGTGTGCTCCTTTACTTTCCTGTTTTAGCTACTGCTCTGTTGCAGAAAAACATGCTGGAGCATATTGGATATATTCTTTGCATCACGTTTAGTTGGAAAACATTTTCTGACTTGTGAAAAAAAAAAAAAAAAGTAGAAAATGCTAGTACTTCTCCTTTAAATTAATTTAAAACTTCTGTTCATTCTTATGGCATACAAAGATATCACTTAGCTCAATTCTAGTAAAAAGCAACTCTGCTTATAAAAATGCTGTACAAAAAGGTCACTTAATGCAAATTAATTCTATACATTCAACTTTATCTTGCTGCAGAGGCAAAAGGATGAACTTCTGTAAATACGAAATATCAGCACGAGTGCTCAGACCTAGTGTACACATCATGCTTTACAATGTATGCTACATTCCAATCATTTACATCTGAGCACAGCCATCAGCCTGTCGAAATAAGCCATCAACAGTGAAGCACCAAGTATCCATTTCAGGTTCTAGTTCCTTATTACTGATGATGCTAAAGGGACATGAAGAACTCTTGCTGTTTTATTATCCCAACTTGTTTCTGCGAGACTGACAGTAAGGAGAGCACCTTCTGTGTATGTAGAAGATACTGAAAGACCAAGAACTAGTTTTTGTGTTTTTACTTAATAAGGATGTCCAATATTCCTTAAAAAAAAATAGCTTTATTAAATTTTTAATTACCTATTGGTTTGCTTTCTGGAAAATTCTATCATGATGGTCAAGCAAGTTTACCTCACGGAGAGTCGGAAAGTTCTGCTACAAAAGGGTCAAAGTTTGATAAATTTTTGGGTTTATTTCTCTTTCCAAAAATACAATTTTGGCAGCATTTGAAATATAGGTGAGTAATAATTTTAAACCCCAAGAAACCTGAACTTGCTAGAATCATTTAGCAACAGTATGTATCAGTCAAAGTTTAGATCACAGAGCTGCAAGGCTGACTGTCTCTATTATTTTGAAACAACTTTTATTTGGGAGCTGTGGAAGTAATATTGGCTTGAGGATAACCTGCAAAAACAGGCATGGAGCATGAACAAATAAATGTTTATTTGCTGTTTTCCTGCACAAGTACAATTAAGAGCTGCTTTACTTCACCTTTTTCAGAAGGCCCATGTTCTTGTCCACCTCTCTTGCACACATCTCTGGGGAGGTTCAGCAATCACTGAAATTAATGCTTTCAAGAACAGCTATGTAAGAATTCATATAATATGAATGCTTTAGCTGTGCCCATCTCTGCCATCAAATGTTTGAGTTTCTTTGAAATTATCCTCAAGTCTACACTATTATACTTCATCGATTGTACTCTGCTGTTAAATAAATTTTGATATGTACCTTACCGTAAGTTAATTTCATCATTAATTCATTATTTTAAATAAAGCTGGTTTCAGATACAATTTGCTTAGTTTATACAGGAAGTTCAGATTCTCAGCAGTAACTCCAGCTCCGTACACAGTAGGAATATTGCTGTCTCTTAATGATTATGGTTGATTGCTTCTACAGAACTTGAAAGTATTCCATGCCATGCACTCAGCACAGTGGGTGGGTATACCCAATTTCTTTGTTTCCTTATCCCATGCATCATCATATCTTACAGGGAAGCCTGCAGAGAAACTACTCACCTGCCGCTCTCTCCTTTACCTTCTTCACTGGTTAGCAAAAGTTGCTAGCAACTGCTTATGGAGGAATCAAATCCCCATGCTACAACACTGACAAAGAAAAAACATTTGAGCAAAAAGATTTTCTGAAACAACTTGCAGATTAAGTACTGCTTCACCAAACAGATTTGGCTTTGTTTGTTTGAAGTCTGACTAGTTGTTCCCAAGAAGATTTCCTCAAAATGACTACTGTTTATTCTTGCCAATTTTACACTTGTGAAGAATGGAATGAAAAGGAAGAAGATGATTGCGCAGCTGGTATGGAAACGGCGTGAGTGAGGGACAGAGTAGATGACCTACGTTTTTCAATAAGTCAGTGCAACAGCATCCATGTGGTGTGACTGAACTGGAGCTTGGAGATCCCAGCAATGGATTTCTACTTCCCCAGCAATCCCAACCAACAAACCCAAACCTAAAAAGTTGCTCATATGATGCAAGCACAATAGGACCTCTGCTACAGGTATGGTGCAGTGAGAGGCTCTAATGCAAAAGATCGATACTTTCCAGTACCCGCCTCTCACAGTCCATGCATAACTGCAATTCATGTGGTGTCTTTGTTTCACAAAGTTTGGCAAAGAGGACAAAAGAGTATCCAGACACACTGCAGCTCAGCAGTCCATAGAATTATGATTTGAGCACATAAAAGGAGGTTAGACTTGCTATTAGCTATTAGCCCACAACTGTTCCAGGATAGTGGCCAGGTCATTAAGCACAATGGGGATGTTCTTCACAAGATATTATACAACTGACACTGAATAAAAGGGCTTTACAGCACTTTACAAGAGTTTGCAGTGGTGGTAGCAGGCTGACAGTGTTATGGCTCAGAATGGTGAAAGAACACTCTGGGAGTTCAAGCTTGTTGCAGAGGCAGCCCAGTTGGTACCCTGTGTCAGAACAGAAATGACCCAAATTGCAGGTGTATATGGCAGAATGAGGTTTAGCCTGAGAGTTTTTCTTTCATGTGAACTAGTATTATCTGAATGGATGCTGATGGACACTGCCAAAACAGTCCAGCTTCTGGAAGCACACAGAACAGAACGCTACACTTAGGTTTTGTTCCTTGTTTTCTTCTTTATAATTTCTGTGGTTTAGTGTAGCATTGATCACATGGCTTTTTGTTCCTTCTCATATGTTCATTTAACAGAGACTAAAAAGACATCCATATTTCAGCATCTGAACTCTAAGGCTCCCCAAGCTTCTGTCTCTCCCTCTACTGAGAGTGAGAGTGAACAAAATTCAGATGTCTGCCCCAGTTCAGCTGGATACCCAGCATGGTATAGTATTGGATTAGAAAAACATCCCAGCTCTAGAGAAGGCAGACACAAAGGTTGTGTGCCAGCATTTAAATAGGGATGTAAGAACCTCTCAGCAAGACCCTGGGACAGAAATCGGGCACAAAACAAAGGGTCACAAAGTAAATCGTAGACTTGGAGGTTGACAGGAAGTGCAGAAAACAGTCTGGTAGAGAAGTTGTAGAATGGCAAAAAATAATACACAGCATAGCTACAGCCACACAAAGAGCAGAAGACAGTAAACTTAAAGGTAATACAACAAACCCAAAAAGCAATATTATTGTTTTATCTAACAGAAGGAAAAACTATACAGTATTTTTTGTCCTTTATTCCATACAAAGGAATTACATAATACAGTTAAGAGGTTTTCCATCATGCACCTACAAAGGTTAATAGCGTGTAAACCACCATAATCCCAAAATGAAATCTCAGGCAGATCTCAATCAGTTGTAGTCAGAAAGATGCTGTCATCTTGTACGTTACTGTCTTTTAAAAGAAATTTTGCAAGCCAGATCACATACCTTTCAGACATGTACAGAACCAACTAACATACTCTCTCAGTTCAACGCCGCAGTATTTCAAACACTTCTATGGATTCTCAAGACAACTTTAAAGAACACACTAGCAGTGATTAACTTCTAATATACAGAAGAGGATGTTACAGCACCAAGTTTGTTTCTTGTAGATATTTATTACACTACCAAATTCATTTAACTTGATTTTTTTTTCCATGCGGGGGATTATTTTTCTGTAACTTTATATACAGAATACGCATTTGGACTGTATGCATAATTCCATTCCACAGTTTAGTGACTGAAGAGATATGAACATAAGCGTATTTATTAAAATCCTTCACAAAAAGTCTGTGTTCTCAGAATGTATGATTATCAGTAGACCTCATTGTCACAAAGTGTTGAGGTGAAGGCACATAAGAGTTTAAAATAAAAACAAAAATCAAAACCCACAAAAACATATCTTGTACACTGCACAATTCCAGGATAATGTAGTCTTTTATTTTACTAATAAAAATCAGGAAATTGCCTTGATAGGTGAATTACTAGACACTTGTTTGTTAGAAGGCTTCTTAAGACTTCCTTGGAGACAAGAGTCTTGATAGAACACATACCAAATAGATGCCTTATAGTGCAAGTGTTTCTCTATTAATCCCTTAAATGCAATCTGCTTTTCTGTTTTTATTAATTTTATTGAAAATAAAACTAACATATACTTCTGAAATTAGATACTTACAGTGAAAATACCCATTAGTTGAGTGTAAAAGAGTCCACTGATTCCACCTAATATTATTAGACCCATGAAGGCAGATATTCTTAGGAGAGCAAGTTCATGTCTAAATACAAAAACATCCTAGAACAAGACAGAAAGAAGAGAGAAATGTTAGCACATACAAATTAAGTCTTTGAATTGAGTTGAAATACTAGGTAAGAGCTGTACCCAGAGAGTAACAGCTCAAGACAAATATTGAATTTTTGATCTACACTGCAAATCATTAATATATTTAGGTGCTAAAATTATGAACCAATATTTTTTTTTACTTATACACATAAACAGACTGTAAAAAAAAAAAACAAACCTCTTTCAGGTATTTAAGGTTTGGGAATAAATTGAGCTCAAACAGTTAATTCCTGAACCCTGTATCTCAAACTGTGCCAGATTGCTGCACATACGCTTCAAAACATAAGAAAACCATTGTGTTGAAGTCTGATTTATAAGGTTCTGATATCTCAGCTCCCAGCCACAGTAAATTTCATTTTAATATCACCTCTTATGTAATAAAAACAACATTCCTAACAACTCTTGAAGACAGTACCTACAAAATCCAAATGTCTGTATTTAATTGCTCTCACTCTAATGCTGTCTATGATTCAATATAAACTTATCTTCAATTTTTAAATCTGGACCTTAAGTGGATTAGTTTAACTTTAGATATTTTTTTTTTCTTGATGATGTAGAAAATAAAAATATGTTTCATTCCTTTTTTTTTTAACTCCTCTTACTCAGTTAACAAGTTCATTCAAAGTTAAATCAATACAAAATAAAATGATTCATACTAATCTTCATTCCACTATCCCACCAAAGCTCTAAAGAAAAGCAATGTTAAGACAAAACTTCTACTAGCTGTAAAGCATCTTTTCTTCACACCTTCATAGGTATGTTGTTCTAGTGCATCAGAAATGATTTAATGTATTCAAACACAACTTGACAGAAACCAGCAAAACATAAAAGTGCTAACAGTGAAATGTCATTCTGGATCTAGCATCATACTTCCCCATTAGAAAAAAAGTTTATAACACAGATCTTAGCATCCCCCAACACACTAATTAGGTGTGTTCCTTCTCTTGAACGTCATCTTCAGCAGGAAAAAAGAGACATCACCCAACACATGACAACAGAAAATCCTAGCATAAAGAAGTCAGGTTGAATTTTGCATTTGGTTCTTTTAAACCATGTTCAAACTAGAGGTAAAGAAAGAGAAAGCCCTTCCATACTGAAGTGAAGACCAAATAATACTACTGTCTTTCCCTGCATTCATCGTCCCTAAAAGATGAAAGCATCTACTTCAAAAGACTGGGTTGTTGGAATTACTGGTGAAAAGAGATGACAACACCCATGTTTTTTCCAGCCATTACACAATCCTAGGGGAATCAAAGCCTCTGAGGAAATGATGACCTGGAAATCAATGATAGGCCCCCACCTAGAATCTCTACAGAAAAAAATGTAGATTTTCTGTAGGGAACCAAAATATATGCAGGAAAAGTCTTTTGGTAATCAGACAATAGTAACAGAGCTACTTTCAGAGTGCTGCATTAAAATAGAAACATGTGACTCTATGAAAATAGAAAATTAGACCATTTTAAAAATCTATTTAAGTCTCACTACTACAACATTTAGGATGGTGCTGCCTTATATAAAAGCTCAGCCCAATTTGGTTTAATATTCCTTCCTAGAACTAACAAAAGCATTTTCACTCTGCTAAGAAAACCAGTCAAAACTACAATAAACCATCCCAATAGTCTAGTCAATAATTAATCTATTGGTCTCTCAAAGTAATTTGAACAGATCCTCTTGTTCAAATACCACTTAGGACTCACCAAGCAGTGCAGTGTGAGTACTAAGACAGCCCACCCCACAACCGCCAAAATTACACTATCTATGCTAAGAGAAAGAACTACAGACTGAACCACAAAGCATAAGCAAGCATATGTAAGCTAACGTCCCCAACATATGAACTGTTTCATGGCACAAGAGGTTTTTGTCCCATAGCAGCTGAAAAACATTGGGCCAGGCTTCCATATGTGGCCTTGGAACAGATGTTTAATGTACCATTTTAACACTGTAAGAGGTGCCATTCAGGTAGCCCCTTTCTCCTCTCCTTTTGTCAACAACACAGCCCAACTGCTCTGTGAAAACTTCAGTTCATATGGGGCTGCTGCCATTGTCTTCCTACACAGCATTTCCTACACAGCTCAGATGTGCCCTCTCCCTAGGATGTTGCCTGTTCCCAAGGTTTTAAGGTTCCCTTTAGCCACTATTTCTAGACATCTAGTCAATGTGCAAGGATTCATGGCTACTTATAAAAATAGATAGAAATGTGTACACTAGAGACTAGTCACAAAAGAAGAAACAAAGCGTAGGTATGTAGGATTGTGTTGAGGAATGGATTACAGATCATGTGTGCCAGCACCTTTATCTTATTGGACAATACCAAAACATTCTAGAGAAAGCCAGTCTCCCTGACAGATTCACACCTGGCCTCCTCAACCCAATGGCAGAACACATGCTATATCTTCATTTGAGAGCATCAGCTGTTACAGATATCCCTACAATGAGTTTTACAATTGACTAGGAAAACAACTATAATTGTTTTATGCTGTCATACAAGAGAGACATGAAAACAATGACAGGTTCAGTTCAAGACCATGATCAATGATAAAACCTTTGCTTCCAAATTCAAATTTCTTTGTACTCTGATAAGAACAATAACAACAACAATAAACCATGAAAACATACAACAGGTCCCTGCAATTTGCAGTATTAGGCTACTGCTTTCAAGGGTTTATATATTCTGTAAAAAACCAGTACACTCTGCCTTCAGCAGAACTAATAAAGGACTATTGTTCAAGAAGAGACGTGAAAAACGACCTTCATAACTAATAATCTGAATGTACATAAATCCATGGGCCTTGATGGGATGCACCCGTGGGTGCTGAGGGAGCTGGAAGAAGTCACTGCTAGACCATTTTCCATCATCTTTAGTAAGTCATGGAGAACAGTAAAGGTGCCTGAGGACTGGAGGAAAGCCAATGTCACTCCAGTCTTCAAAAAGAGCAAGAAGGAGGACCCGTGTAATGACAGACCAGTCAGCTTCACCTCCATCCCTGGAAAGGTGACGGAACAACTTGTTCTTGGTGCTGTCTCTGGGCATATCAAGGATAAGTGGGTCATCAGGAGCAGTCAACATGGTTTTACCAAGGGGAAGTCATGTTTGACCAACCTGATAGCCTTCTATGAAGAT
>JANHFX010029334.1:0-14305 GCA_027560015.1 Chloroceryle amazona | reverse complement strand
GGTGGATTATTAACTGGTTGAAGGAAAGAGGGCAGAGAGTTGTGGTCAGTGGGATAGGGTCTAGTTGGAGGCCTGTATCTAGTGGAGTCCCTCAGGGGTCAGTACTGGGACCAGTGCTATTCAACATATTCATCAATGAACTGGATGAGAGACCAGAGTGCACTGTCAGCAAGTTTGCTGATGACAGAAAGCTGGGAGGAGTGGATGACACACTGGAAGGCAGTGCTGTCATTCAGTGAGACCTGGACAGGCTGGAGAGTTGGTCAGGGAGAAATCTAATGAAATATAACAAGGGCAAGTGTAGAGTCTTGCATCTGGGGAAGAATAACCCCATGTACCAGTAGAGGTTGGGGACTGACCTACTAGAGTGTTGCACCAGGGAAAAGGACCTGGGGATCCTTGTGGACAGCAGGATGACCATGAGCCAGCAATGTGCCCTTGTGGCTAACAAGGCCAACAGCATCCTGGGGTGTATTAGAAGGGGTGTGGTTAGTAGCTTCAGAGGTTCCCCTCTCACTTTATGATGCCCTGGTGAGGCTGCATCTGGAATACTGTTTTCAGTTCTGGGCCCCTCTGTTCAACGACAGGGAACTGCCCAAAAGAGTCCAATGCAGATCTACAAAGATGATTAAGGGAGTGGATCATCTCCCTTATGGTGAAAGGCTGAGGGAGCGGGGTCTCTTTAGCATGAAGGAGACTGAGGGATGACCTCATTAATGTTTATAATATGTAAAGGGCGAGTGTCGGGACAATGGAGACAAGCTCTTCTCAGTGATGTCCAATGGACAAGGGGCAATGGGTGCAAACTGGTTCATAAGAGATTCCAAAGAAATCTGAGGAAAAACTTTCATGGTGAGGGTAACAGATTAGTGGAACAGGCAGCCCTGAGGGGCTGTGGAGTCTCTGAGGTATATCTCCTTCTCTGGAGACATTTAAATCCAGCCTGGATGCATTCCTGTGTGACCAGCTCAAGGTGCTGCTCTGGCAGGGGCATTGGACTAGATGATGTGTTTTGGTCCCTTCCAATCCTTAACATTCTATGATTCTGTGTAATTTTTATTTACAATGTAAGACTCATTTATTCACTTTTGATTCTTTACAAAAATGTGATATAGACAGAAATTAATATACAAACTATATGAAAGACACTTCATATTTCTCTTGGGGAATCAATACCTCGTGTAACACATGCTAACATGCTTTTCTATTCTTAGTTTCAAATGCCGAGGATGTCTGTCACAGGCTGGTGACGAAATCAGTTTATCAGTTTGGCTATCATAAAACCAGAGTAGAATACAGAACAAAGCCAGGCTACTGAATTCAAAGAAGTAATACAAAATATAGAGACAACAGGTTTTTCAGGAAAAAAGGGAGGAGAGGTACAAGAGATAAAATTCTCTCATGTTATTGGGGAAAAAAAAAAAAAGAAAAAAATCAATTCACACAACATGAGCTGCATTCTAATATGCCCTTTTGTAGCGGTATTTATTACTAATAACAACTGATGCTTATGTAAAGCACTTCTTGTTTCAGGACTATTTCAGGTCTACTAAATAATTTTCCAGTCTGATTCATGAGTGATTTGATATAAAGTGAAAATGGGAATAGCACTCTGATTTCAAAGATTATTGTCTACAGAAAGTTCAATCTGAAGTGATAATTCTGAAATAGTTTCAGATTAGAACAGAAGGATGTGGCTGCACAATCTTCACATATCTTCACTTATATTCACAATCTTCACATATATCAATATATTTTTAACAAAATGTTTTTTCTATACTTTCTCTTAAGACCACATATTTGCTTTCTAAACTTAATTCAAAATTCATACACTGTCCTTATAATTATAGAAGATGAGAGCAGGGTTAGTTGGTACTGCAGACACTGATAAGGAAAATGTTGATGCATTTTAATTTTTTTTTCTTTAAATCTCACATCCTGTAATTCATTTCATGACCCTAAGAGAAAGTACTTCCTTTACAATCTCTTTACAATATAAATGGATTTCAGAAGATACATTTCCACATTTTAATTAATATTGGTTAATCTACAGTACTGAAATATTACTGTCAATAATCTCACAAACCCTAATGAATATTTCCCAACACATTTTATTTGGAATTTGGAAAGCTAAGTGACATACAGAGAAGGGTGCTATGGCCACAATGCTTCCCTCATGATGTCTTCTCCTCCCTATACCAACGGAGCTCAGAACACTTTAAAAATTAGTTAAGTATCAATATTTTCATATTATAAATAGATAACTACAGAATCAGGAGCCAAACAAAACTAAACTGAACCAGAGCAAAGGGGGTTAGGTTTATATATGTCAGTGGTTTTTGCTATGACAATCATTCTGTTTGCTAGAAACATTGCTATAACGTATGAGCAAACCTTCTGCTGAAAAGATTAAGAGCCTTCTATGAATGAGGTAAAACATACTGCCAAAGCATATACTTTGTTTCTACTTGACTAGCTGTGTCCAGGATACGTGCCTGCACATCCAGGTAGAGCACAACTACATCATCATGAGAAGACTAGCATTCAGTCTTTTCATCTCACTACCCACAAGGCAGAATAATTTCATAAAAGATACAGACTTCCTGATCATGCTGTTTTTTAATGAAGATGCAACATTAAGAACGTTCCACTCTTAGCCTCTGAAAAGTCACCAAAGCTAGCAGAGGAACTTATGAGCTGTTTTATTCAAATTATGTATTTTTCTTCTGCTAGGATCTTGCAGAGACAACTTAATAACCATTTCCTTCATTTCTAGCAGTAATCGTACTCCTCCTGCTGGCCAAGCAAAGGCAATAACCACAATCCGTCTGTCTGACATATATCAATGACGAGAACCAGGAATACTATGAAGCAATGTTCTGTTTCTGATTTTGAATGATTGTGTCTCTACTGAAATGGCTTCTTCATTAGCTTTAGAGCCATCACCCCTGCTTTGGTATACTTAATTAAACATGTTTGGGTTTTCCTTACTTAACCCTTTAAAAATAAAACCAGAAGTTTTTATGCAGGAGCAAATACTAACATGCATGTAGTGATGATATTTTTGTAAAGCATCAATCAGCACTGGGATAAAATGATTCTTTCATAACAGCACTAAAAGCAATTTTAAATCTACATTTTCTGTGTAATGTACTATTTTATAGTACAAACCAAACAAAAACCTAATAAAAATAAAACCAGTTTTTTGAATTTGTGCTAAACACTAGACCTTGTCAATTCACAAAACGCAAGTTAAAATTTCAACAAAGAATAGCAATTCTATGAAAGACAGAAGTTACTATGGTCTCAGGAATGCTTTGGTATTTCAGCTTTAATTGACATACAAAGACTAAAAGAATTTTGCAGGATGCTTGCCTTAAAACTTAACTAATATTAAATAAATCCTCTCACCGGTCCTGTTCATTTCATGTCTAAATTACATAATTCTGACAAACTATTCTGTGCCTCAGAGTTATATGGCATCATATCCTTAGCAAGACTATGAATAAAAATCAGCCTAATGGGGCTCTGATGTGATCTTCCAGGCAGATATATTGACTAGACATCCTAACAAATTATTCTTCTCTACGGCAGTGTGTCGTGCCCAGTTCTGCAGCTGAAAAAGAGAAAGCTAACACACTATTCAGTGTAACACTAAACTTAACAAAGGTCTGAAGAGACCAGACCTGCTATGTCTACTAAGTTTTTCTATATGGTGTAAATATATTTATCTCTCTGGGATACAGAATATTACAATAACATTGATTCTGTTTTTCCAAAAGCAAGACTGTCAGTTGAAGTCTCTGCATATGTAAATTGAGAAAGCCGAATAACCCACAGCTAACCCAAACCAAAACACAACAAGGTACTCCACTTTTCTATGACTCTGTGTAAATTTAGGCAGAAAAACATGGGAACCTGATCTACTCTTCTGGCAACTACATTAAACTGGGTCAAAATAATTCTTGCATATGTATTCTGTCTCCTAACCCATGATATCTGTTAAAGGGTAGATATTAAAAGTAGGCCTCTTTTTAACCCAATTAAAATCACCGTGAATAAAATTTTGTACATATTAATTTTTAGAATAGTTATTAATAACTATTCATTAATACCTTTTTAGAGATTGTAAACTGCCTAAGTAAAACGATTTCCCTTTTGCTCTTCTGCACAGACCATTTCCAAGCAAATCATTTGGTTCACTTTCATCCCGCTTTTAAAAAATCAATGATAACAAGCAGAACCTGCGTTCATTACCTAAACAGAGTATAATTAATAAAGTTAGAGCATTCAGAGGGCTCTTCACAATAAATATAAAAGGGAATATTCTACCATGAAATTACACTAGTAGAGAAGCACCACTAATTTCATAAAAATATTTTATCTTTGTAAAATACCAGTATTCCTACAAGCACTGCAATGCCCAATCCACTGTTCAGATCAGTATCACTGAGAAGCTTTTGGACTTGAAACCTGCAAACCCTGCTGCATGGGAAGACTTCAGAACACAGAAAAGTACAAGACTACTCTGTCCAGAAATTTAGGTCAATTTAGCTTATTAATTAATTAAAGAAGTTTAGAAAGCTACTGAAACTAAAAGAAAATACATTTACATTTAGTTACCTTTCAAAAACATGAATTTTCCCCAAACCCAAAATGTAACATAAGAAATTCTACTTAGACAACAGACTGCAATTTCATACCCCTTTTAACTTGAATGAAGCTAAACCAAATTCAAACAGCTCCCTCAAATCTCAAAGTGCCTGTAAAACAAGGTGAATATGAACATGAGCACTCCTTTTTAAGACAGACATTTTAGAGGTATGTCTCAGTGTACAGGGCAGTGCTTATAGAAAAGTAGTCCAAGCAGACAGAAAATTCTACTTTTTCATATTTTCAGACCCCCTTAAACCACTTATACTTAAATATTAATATAGCTGGGGAAAAGAAAAAAAAGAAAAATTAAATTCCTTTAGAATCGAAGTGTTTTGTTCTTCTTTTTTTTTTAATTGCAAAAGTCCTCAACCTTGGTACATTCCATATAATAAAAAAGTTGGTATCTATCAACTTGAACATAACACTTCTATCAGTTGTGGATGATACAAAGAGTACAGTCTTCCTACATTTTCAGTTCTCCTTTCAGCTTCACAAATGCTTTCTTGGGAACATCACATCCACTGCAGACTGATATGGGAGCAAATAAGAAGGTTGAAAGGCTATGCCTCATTATTTTCCAGAAGTAGAACTTTTTAGGAAGTTTAACATTCTTCTTTTGTGTTATTTAGAGTACAAAATAATATAACAAATTTAAGTTATTCAACAAAATGGAAAATGGCACTTGCCTTATCTGTAACCAAAGACCAGTCTCCAACAGCCTTGAAAGATATGTGTGAAGCCACCAGCAGAGAATACACTGAGGTGTCACATCAACATAAGAATAAAAAAATCTGCAGCAATTCAGTACTGAAGTGAAAAAAACTCAACAAAATTTAGAGTAAACTATGGAATTCTGGCATGGTCTTATGTCTCTTCATTTAGGACATGTGAAATGTTATCTAACACTGAATTTGTTTTAAACTTGTTTTCTGGGTTTTTTTCTTTAGTGCACTTGTATTTTTTATACTCCAGTACAAATACGAAAGTCCATTTCAGATTTTGGGTAGAGGATTTTATGTTTCTTCATGAACATTTTCTTTAAAAGAAAGAACATCAGCTTCGCTATTTTAGCACTTTCAATCGTTCAACAACTTTTAAGCAAACCTCTTGAATATTCTGAACATTACAGATAGTACACGTAATGAGCACCAGACACAGAGACTTTACAACTTCAATTCCATAATGGAAGAAATTCCATCCTTTCTTACTCTATTCCAATATGTGAGCCCATTTTCTGTGTGTTGTACTGCATTTTGCTGATGACAAGATATTGAAATATGAGAATGGCATAGAGTTCAAGTAAACAAACCAAAATGAATTCTCCATTAATCCACCTGACTTTTTCAAAGCAACACAAAATAATGCTTCAAAACTAATGTACATTTTTCTCCTTTCAGAAAGCTTGTATGTTTTTTCTTATTTTTCTGGAGATGTCAGCCCTTTCAGATAGAGACTTAGGATAGGTATAATGTATAAATTTATTTTGGAGAAAGTAAAACCAAAATTGAATACACCCAAAGTAGTTATCTTGCTTCTCCCTAGTATTTACTAATTATTTCTAATGGTACCTAACTGGTTCTGTCCTCCTTTCTTAGTTTTCTAACAAAGGTTACGTTGTATTTTTAGCATACAGAAATCGTATACTCTTTTAGAATGTTATTTTGTTATCAACACAAATCAGCTTGATCAGTTAATAACATAGATCTAGATGAACTCACTTCACTGTCAACACTGAGCCAGCAGAAATGTCTAGTAACTATATACGAAAACAAATTACATTATAGTACTAGCTACTTTTATTTTGCTTCACAGAGAGAACAGATTCTTACCCTGTGTTCTTTATTCAGAGGCAAAAAGTAGTAGTAATGGCAGAAATCAAGTATCAGCGTATAGGAACTAAGTATCTGAGCGTAGAAACACAGCTGTAAAAACAGCCAATGATTGTCTTCACCAACACAATTATTAATCCTGTGGAGAAACAAAGTGTATATATATAAAAAGACAGAAATACAAAGACTTTAATAGTGCAGTTATGACATTGTGAATAAGGGAGTTACAATTAATCATGGAGCAAACAGAAGAACTACTGACTAATCACTCTATTCTTAAAGCGATGGTCTCTATGTTAGAGATGGCAGCTACCATAAAGAGTGGTTTCCTTACACTGACACTCAAAAGTGTAGGTTGCACTGCTGAGATCACTGCTTAGAACAAGGAAATATAAAAAAAAAAAATATTTGTATAAGTCTGCAAAATTTCACATTAATGCATATTATCCTCTGCTACTCAACACTGTTCACTGGTTGTGAACTATGTAGATTCCAAAATCTGGAAATACAAATAAGTGGTTTGAAATAAATGTGATCACTTGGTATCCCAGTGACAAATAAGCACGGCTTATGAAGGAGCCTAAGGCACAGAAGACAGAACAGACATCTCTGTTCAGAATCTCCTTCTGCGTACTTCCAACAAAAGGAGTACAGGAATCACAAGGATTCTAGAAATATTACAGTAGGCGATTTCAAACCTTTGAAATCTGAGTCTGGTCTGCTAGAAGTTACACGGATGTAAAAAATGTGGTCAGGGTGCAATTTCATACAAGCACTGGCACTGATATCAGTACCAAACTAATCCATAATGACAAAAAACAACCTTTCCTGAAGTAGTGATTTTCAAAACAGGGTAGTTTGAAAAAATGACTAAATCAACACAGGAAGACACTGATGTCAATTCTGTGCTCTGCAGTTCATCATTGCTTTCTTGATGGAAATACCTCAGAACTACTGACAGAGATGTTTACTCTCATTTTAATGAACAATCAGGTAAAATTGGTATTTTTAGCCAGATTAGTTAATTTTGACTGAAACTAGTTAAAGAACACTAAAGGGAGCAATTTCACTACAAAATCTGAGGGGCTTTGCCAGGTGGGAATTATATGAATCAATAACATTTTATACTCAGCACAGCCATTCATTAAGTAAAAAAAAAAATAAAAAATAGAAAACACCTCACCTGTCTGAAACCATTATCTGTTTTTCTTACTATTATAAAGAGCATCCTCCCTTACATAGAAAATTTAATCTTTTCTTTCAATATAAGAAACAAATACTGGTTTATTTCCTACAAAGAAAAAAAAATATTGAAAAAGAAATCCAGCTTTGGAAACTAAATTGCAAAAAATGAAATAAATCTGCAGTGTAAAAATTAATTATATTGAGATCAGTTTTAGGAATAAAAATTCCAATTCTTTAAACAAAATATGTGAATTTTCCTAAGCTATATGGCCTATAACAATTTGAAAATAATAAAATGTTACACTGTTCTCCCTGACAGTTTTACTTGTAGACATAAGAATGTCTCAAAATTGTTCATTTCATGCTCTAAAATGCCTAATTTATTAAGCACTACTGGGAAAGAAATATGGCAAATGAGCAGTAGCCAAGATCATGAACTTCAAAATGATTTACTAAAACAACAGTAGATTGTTAGAACAAACGTCCTGCTCTTACCATGGACAGTGGTGATCCATCTTCCTCACACAATGTCCACAACGACTGCAATGGTGTGAACGCTTTGGTCTCATCATATTGCACTTGTTACATAATTCCCAAAATTCTCGTTCTATATGAAAACAGACACTTTAGAGAGATTTAAACTCAGTACAAAATGCTTATGATAAATTTATATGCTAGTGATTCAAAGAGGAAAAAAAAAAATCTCACTATGATATGAGAACGGTAAGCAACATAAAAACTTTTTTCCATTGTCACCTTAATTAAACTGTGAGATATTACTGCTAGTCTGTGCCAGTTTTCTTCTCCAAAATCCTCTCTCCTATATAGTTCTAGGGAGTAATTATTACAGCACAAAAGGTGTTGCTCAAACAAGGAAGACTGTGATTCAATTATTTTCTTGCACATCTACTGTGAAAAAAATATATCTGCTAGACAGAATTATTGTACAATCTCCCTGCAATTCCAAAACCTCCTGAGGAAATACTGCTATTCAAATTTGTCAAAGCTAGCTAATCACAATAAAAAATGGAACGAACACTTTAGAAGCATGCACCATAACACAGCATTTTAAGACATGCACATCACAACATGCAATTTACACTTAAGGAAACCAAAGAACAGATACAGGATAGGCTTGTATTTAAAAATACGGATTTAAAAATTGGATGCCCAATGTGAGATTCTTTAAACTGATCTCCAGAGATACTGAGTACCTGAAACTACCAGGTGCTACTATTGCTCAGCTTAGCTATTATTTATCACACCTTGCTCCACCCAAATAAGAGGAAGCCTTGAAAATAAGAATTCAAATTACATACTCAGAAAATTCATCTTCACATGGGAGACAAATATTTCCATTCAGAAAAGCATGCACTTTCTGTCTTGAAGGAAAACAGATAAGTGACTAAGGATCTTAAATACTGTGACTGGCTGTTTCTACCTAAATAGAACATTTTGATGCAGAAAAATGTCTTAAATCGGGGGGGGGGGGCTGGGAGGAAAGTTAGTTTTTCCAGGCGGGCAATATGAAATTTTTTAGAATAAAGCATTGTCCCCATGTAACAAAAAAAAAAAATAAATTTAGCACTACTGAGCTACCTGCAGGCAGCTCTGATCTCGTCTTTCTTGCTGCAAAATAACACTTGGACATTGGAACTAAAGAAGCCCAATATCTGAGATCATTAAACGAGTAATAATGCCAGATGGAGACTGATGTACAATCTGTTCCCATAAATCCAGAGTCACAAAGGTGTCACTCTCTAATAGGGTAGCTACCAGCAGAGTTCAGAAATACCCCAACCTCATTTTTGAATACAATTCATACCATGCAAAAACGTCTCAATGTAGAGAATTACCAGAGAACTGAAGTTCTATTTTAGAAAATACAAAACCCCTGATATAGCACACACCAAATCTTATCAATGTCACAGTGAAGCCTAAGTGTTCCATCTTCAGAACTACAAAATATCAATTCTGTATGAAATGAATGGTGCATGACAAGGTTGGAGAGCTATTCAAAGGGATCTCTTAAAAGAGAAAGCAACATTTGTACACAAAGGGAATTTTGATTGATGGCATCAGATATCATATAGGAATTGGGGGATAGATTCACAGGAACAGAAGGGAATTCTCACATGTTGTTACTTAACATCACAGCTCATCCAAACATAAATCACAGAAAAAAAAACATGTAAAAATGCACAGGTAAAATCCAGCATAAGATTATCTTATAGCATTACTTCTAATATTTTATAAACTTCCTTAGAAAAAGATGTAGAATTATGACTAACCATCTCTAGACATTTTCACTAAATATTATAAAGTTAGAAGTGTATACATTTGAAAGACTAGAATGCAAAAAAGTTGTTCTTGTGGAAAAATTTCCTAGCAGAAGTTCCTTACTAAATTTATGGTGGATAAAAGTTATGAAGAAGCTTCAAGCCTACACAAGGCAAAGTGCTAGAAATTTGTTAAGTTAAAACAGTGACATATTGATTCTAATTTCATTAACGATAGAGGCTTCATCAGAGACAGCTAATGATTTCCATCAACTCTTACAAAATCAAACTATTTTGAGAACACTAAAATAACTTTTATTCATTTATATAGAAACAACTTAATGTACCTGTAATTGGTATCTTTGGGTTTTCAAGTAGCTTTCCTGGATCAGCTGCTGAGGCTCTTAGTAATGAAGCTATACAAAACAGTGAGCAACAGTAATAACCTGAAAAAATAAATAAGCATTTGTTAGTCTCTTTCAGGTATTCAAAATATCTACTAGACACTGCATCATAAATATAGGTGCTCCAGCATTGAGCTGGAAATTACTCAGCCTTCTCATTCAATTCCATATATATATATTTTTGATACTACACAGTCTACGATATAAAGTACTCCCCAGTCTTAAAAAGGGAGGCAAAAAGATAGCAGTGAACACTGTTGTGAGGTTAACACCAGCAGGCTGCCACTATGACTTGACTACTGTATTTAAGAAGTTCCTCCATTGTCTTACCAAATAAGTACAAATCATCCTACACCTCAAAGCCGCTATGTGAAACAATATTCCCAATAGCCATCTTCACTTTAAAGCTGGCCCCAATTATAATTCAAGCCTCTTCCCCAGAAAAACCTACTGGCACAACTTCTGCTAGATGACCCACACAGAGATGTATAACAAAACTAACAAAACTCAGTTTGTCAACCAGCAGTACTACCACTCCAAATTCTGACAAATATTAAGATCTGTGGACCTGAAATTCCATCAACAATTTCTAGCTACAGGATCTGAAAGCCATATTAATGCTTTTCCCCGCTTTCCACACAAACAAGTTTTATCACACTACCTTTGAAATTAATAAAGACTCCCAACTTCTCAGAACACAAAAACGTAGGATCAGTCCCACTACTTTTATCCTTTATCTTATCCTTTATTTTTCATGTTATTCTTTATTTTCTACCCTTTCTCATATATGGTAATTACAGTCCAAACCCACCATTTTTACTAGTAGAAAAAGGGCGAAGTTACACTGACTTACACAAAATCACCACAACTGAAATATGTCCCTCTTCATAGTGAGGAAAAAGGATGACCTCTGGAATGAGGATCGTATTGTACAGCCAGACAAAGATAATCAGGCCCATGCAGCACCAACCCTGAGGATCAATCACAAAGTGAATTCGCCGTCGTCCCATTGAACACAAACGGGTAATTAACTGTCACAACCCAGGAATAAAAGATTATCCTAGAGAGATAAATAAAAAAAATAAAGTGTAAATGAAATATTATGCAACATACAGCACTCCATATACATTCCAACAGGAAAAAAAAAAAAAAAAAAAAGAAAAACCCTGTCAACTATTGATTTAAGGAATTAATTGAAAACTCACAGGCATTTCACACGTGCTGTTCAAGTACTAACAAGAAAAATACAGATTTATTCCATTAGTTAGTTATATCTTGCTAAAAAGTAGCATTTATTATCAAGATGCAAGTAAAACAAGTACCTGACAAAACTATTAAGTAAATGGTAAAGCAAGCAGTTGTGTGGCAGCTACAAAGGATATAAACTTTAAAGAAAGGAAGTCTCCCAACAAAATAAAACAGTTGCAAAGCAAATAAGAAATAGAGGGAATTATATATGTTTTACAAGGATACATCCCATCTACCTATCATAGTCTCCCAATCATATTTCAAGATTTTTTTTAAAAAAAATTTTATGCTGAAATAGTCACTAGGATCCCCAGGAATGACTACTTTCTCCTGGTTTAAAAAAATCCTTGTTCATGGCAGGTACAGCAAAGAGAGAAAGGAAACACACTACCCTAACATCTTTCAGGTAGATGATTAAGAGGTATCACACATTAGTAAGTTTTTCTCACTGTTAATCACATTAAAAATATTAACAGTTTCCATTCTGATAGTTTAATGTGCTGAGTTTTTTTAGACTTAAGAAACCCCATCCAGTCCTACAGTATGAACTTCAGAGCTTCATAAACTGGTCTTCACAAAAATGCAGCACTAAGTTGTAAATACTATTCATCAGGACGCTCACGGGAAGGATTACTATTACTTTTTTTGTCAGGCTGCCTTCAGATATGTGTTTTAATATTGTAACACGTGTAAACCCCAAGCTACTCTCCTACCCATTAGTTTCCCTGATTTCTGGGCTTCAGGAAACTTGTGCATTTCAGACAGATTTCACAGAATTGCAGACTGGAAAAGACCTTTAAGATCATTGAATCAGTCATTAACCTAACACTGACAAGTCCTCAACTAAACACCCCTCAGCGCTACATCTACACAACTCTTAAATACCTTCAGGGATGGGGACTCCACCACCACCCTGGGCAACCTTCCAATGCCTGATAACCCATCCTGTGAAGAAATTCTTCCTAATGTCCAGTCTAAACTTCCCATGGTGCAACTTGAGGCCATTTCCTCATGTTGTATCACTTGTTACTTGGTTGAACATAACCAACCTCCACCTCTCTATAACATCCTTTCAAATGGTTGTAAAAAGCACTAAGTTCTCCCCTCAGCCTTCTCTTCTCTAGGGTAAACAACCTCAGTTCTCTCAGCCGCTCCTTATAAGACATGTGTTCTAGGCCCTTCACCAGTTTTGCTGCCCTTCTTTGGACGCATTCCAGTACCTACATGCCCTTCATGTAGGTTAGGGCCCAAAACTGAAAACAGTACTTCATATGCAGCCTCACCAGTGCTGACTGAGTACAGGGGTAAAATCACTTCCCTGTTCCTGCTGGACACGCTATACTTGATAAAGGCCAGGATGCAATTGGCCATGTTGGCCACCTGGGCACACTGTTGGCTCATCTTCAGCTGGATGTCAGTCAACACCCCCAGGTCCCTCTCTGCTGAGTAGCTTTCCAGACACTCCTCCTCAAGCCTGTAGTGCTGCTAGTGGTTGCTGGGGCCAAAAAGTGCAGAACCCAGCATTTACTGAAACTCACACAATTGGTCTCTGCAGAGCCACCTTACCCTCCAGCAGATCAACATTTCCACCCAGCTTGGCATTGTCTGCAAACTTACTAAGCGTGCACTCAATCCCCTTGGCCAGACCACTGATAAATATGTTGAACAGGACTGGTGCCAGTACTGAGCCCTGGGAACACCACTTGTGACCATTTACCACAACTCTTTGAGCCCAGCTGTTCACCCATTTTTTTTACCTATCAAAGTGTATTTCCATGCAGGCCATGAACAGACAGTTTCTTCAGGAGGATGCTGTGGTAAATGGTGTCAAAGGCTTTACTAAAGTTCAGATAATATTCACAGCCTCCTCGTCATCCACTAAGCAGGTGACCATGTTGTAGAAGCAGTTTAGGTTAGTCAAGCAGAACCTGCCTTTCATAAACCCATGCTGACTGGGTCTGATCATTTGGTTGTCCCACATGTACTGCGTGATGGTACTCAGGATGATCTGCTCCATCAGCTTCCTTGGCACCAAAGTCAAACTTTGAATTCCCCTCCATCCCTTTCACCTTCTACTGGTTGCATTGAAATTTCTACTTGTTTATCCGTCAGACATCTCTGATTCCAGGGATTTTGCTTACTTTTTTCATGTTTCTCTATCCTCACCTGCATTCATAATTTCTCTGCTTAATATTATCCACGAGTTTGTCTTGTTTTCTTCTTTTTCTAGATCTCCAACCAAAATCAGACTCAAATAAGCTGACATTTTTCCACACTTCTCCTATGCACAATTAACCATAATCCTTTATTTGCTCTCTTCTAGTGTAACAGTGTTCCCATTCAAGTATTACAGAGTATCAAGTGCTTTTTTTTATCCTAAAAATATATCCAATTTGCTAACTCTTGTTATATAAACCCATGTCGCATACTGCATACAGCTACTGGGCCCTTAAAACTGATTTGTTTTTTTTTTAAGTTCATGATAATCATAAGAATTATTTAGGCCTATGTTTACTATAATTTCCTAGTTTTACTATATGTAGTATGCATGCACCATAGCCTGTTGTCCGCATGATATTAATATACTACACACATTTATACAATCTCTGGACACATAAATGACATAGGATTACACTCACAGAATCAATCAGGTTGGAAAAGACTCTTGGGATCATAGAGTCCAACCATCAGCCCTACTCTACAA
>JANHFX010029332.1:0-11823 GCA_027560015.1 Chloroceryle amazona | reverse complement strand
ACGGGCGGGGCAGCGTCCTGCGTGGGCAGCGGGTAGCACAACGCGGGGGCCGGCGGCTGAGTAGGGTGGGCGCGGCCGGTCTCGCTCCGGTGGGAGCGCGCAGAGCCAAGCTGGGCCGGGCTCGGGTCCGAGCCCCCGCGGCTGCCCAGTTTCCCGATGCGCCGGGGCTCGTGGGCCGGGCGGCGCCGTTAAACCTGCGCGGGCCTGCCCGGCCCCGCGGCGTGCCGCTGCCTGCCCGCCCGCGCTGGCTGCTGGGGCGTTCCGCCGCCCCCCGCTCCGCCGAGCCTGCGCCCCTCTGCCTCGCGGAGCTTGAGCTTTGGGGCTTTGTTCCGTTTATTACTCTTTCTATGAAAAATAAAACCCACAACAGACACTGTCCGACAGGCGGGCTTGGCCGGCCTGTACGCATTCCGATTTTCATTTTCAGGCAGCAGCGCCTCGGGATTGGCGATGTGAATCATGCTACCGTTTAAAATGTAAACGGTAGTAAAAGCCGGTGTCTTTCTAAATGCTGAAGGCTTAAATGTCGCCAAACCTGATCAGCCAGTGCACCTGAGATTCCCCCCCTTCCTCAACAGGTTCGAGTTTTGGAGGAGCGTTTGCTGCTTGTAGCAGGTTTCCCTGGTAATCCCCGGCCGCAAAGCCGTGCTGTGACCCGGGATCGGTGGAGAAGGATCCACCTGACTCTCCCTGTGTCTACCGCCACAATTCCAGGATGCACTGTAATTTTAGATTTTACTAATGGGTAGACATTTTCTGCCTTGGTCTTTGCTTCGGGATTGACAGTTAAGGCTTGAAATCCTGCTAACCGAGCCTCGGCAGGCGGTGACAGTTCCTTTAATTGTTCTGAGATTGAGAGCTTGCTTCTTGCCACTGCACAGGGACTGGCTGTGGTTGAATAAAATGAGAGAAAATTATATTTGCTAATTCTTTTCCATTCTGCTTTGTTGCAGCTGACTGCATGCTTCACTCTGCTTAGCTGAGACACCACACTGTGGACCAGTCAGCTATGGGATCCAGTGCTTAGGTTTACTGGGAGACCTGTAATAAAACTTCCAGTAAACAGCACCTCTCTGATAGTTATTTAAAGCCTCTGCCTACATTGTTCCAGAACTATTTCCTTTTTCCTCTAAGGCAACCTAAAGTAGGAAACCGACAATCCCTCAGGTAGCCTGCTTCCACCTCACTTGCCTGCTTGTTGGGTTGGAGGCCAGCAGAGAACCTGCTGAGAGTGAGAGTGGGTCTCCTACTTCCTGTCTTTTGTGGAGATAGGCAAAGACAACACTTCTGGTTTGGTCAGGGCAGCACACAACCGGGCCTGTTTTGTTGTGATTCACATATTCTACTTTCAGATAATAAGGATGGTATTGAGGAGGCTATAAAATGGACGTGCTTGCCTGGGAGGTCCTTCTCTACCCTTTGAAGTGCACAGAAGCATTCCCACTGATTTCAGTGGGAAAAGCTCTTTGGTGTGCTAGTGTGCTAGTGCACATGCCATTTAGTATTTTGTAGTGACTGGAAGGGAAAGGACTAGGGACTGATTTATGAAGACCATGGATGTTTGTAGACCAGGGCATTTTAAAGAGTATGTGCAATTTGCAGATCAGTAATTTAGTATTTTATTTGTTTGTTTTTAAAAAACTGATCCAGCAGTTAGCTATGGCTAAAAATGAGTGCAAAAGACAGACAGTTATGACTGAAAATCTTGCACTGTGAAACCAAACGTTATTTCTGTGGTAACGAGCATGGCCTGCAGAGCAACAGGAGATAAACTGAAAGCAAGACACCGAAATCCAGTGTCAGGCTAGGCTTTTTGACAGTCTCCTTCACAGTGTCGACAACCACCTGGAGTCCAGCATTATGCAAGGACTGGCATTTATAGCAACCAGAGCCCATTGCAGTCATGTAGGGAATCATTTCCCAAATGCAGTTTTCCTGCCAACTGGATTTGTTTGCTTGGTGATAAGAAACAATGGTCAACTCAGTTTGTTACTTGAGCATTTTAGTGACTGAGAAGTGGAATCTGGCATCGTGTGCTAAATCCATTTTCTTAGCTAGTCAAATGCCAACTTGGCAGCCTGTCTTGAAAGCTGATAGTATTGGGACAGGCGTGATTGTGGAGATTGTTTTCAACAGTCTCTAGTAAGTTTGCTATTAAGACATCTCTTTTTGTTGTGCAAAAACCTCATTTATCACCTTTGGGACTGGAAGGACTGGATGAGAGAGAGGAGAGAGGTATGGGCTTTGCCTGCAGCTTAATACCGTATTTTTCAAAGTGGCATAAAACGGGAATGGGTTTAGCTTCGAGTAAAGCTGATAGTGTTAGTTGTGAGGAGGTGAAAGCATGGCATAGAGGACCCAATTCCATTTGTTGTGTTGGAAGAAGAACAAGAGAAGATGTGACTTTTCAAATTACAGATGAGTGACGTGATCTTTTCTGCTAAAGAAAGCATAGATATACCCCATTTTTTTGCTATTTTCTGCCTCTGGGGTTGACATGTGCTTGAGCATACACCCATTTCTCTCATGGGCCTTTCCAGTTGCCAGAAATAGCAAGAAAGCTGAAATCGTTTGTCAAAACCCTTCAGCCTGGAAAAAGCACCATGCACTTGCAGTGGGGCTGTGCTTAGTCAGTGCATTGTCTTAGTGCCACCCCATGTGTCAGGAGAAGTTGGAACAAGACCATCCTTGCACACAGCATAATGATGCTGAGGTCTCAAGTTGTGTCTGCATGGCGTGCAGCTTCCTAAAGCCCTGAGACTTGACCTTCAGATAAAAACCGATCTTTTTTGACAGAGTGTAAGAGTGGTATCCATGGAGAGGACAATGTGCTCTAGGTTGCATATCCTTATTTTACTGATGTCACGAGTTATTCTTGTACACTGCAGAAAGCCTCACGACCACAAAACCAGCAATAATTTCATAAATGATAAGCTTGTTTTCTTCCTCCTCTTCCCAGATGCTCTGAGTGCAGAGATGTGCATTGCTGGAACCCAGAGTTTCGTAATGTAGCAGCCGCTTGAAGAAAGCCCTGCAGATACAAAACAACACTTATTTTAAGTCTTGAGAAACATCTCCTACTAAGTAGGAGAAAAAAAACATTAAGGTGAAGCAACGTTGCCAGTCCCATTTGTTTATGAGGCTTGGTTTTTGTCTTTATACATTTAAAATGCTTTTTATATTCATTTGGCTTTTTGAGACTTTCAAGTTCGTGTTTTCCATTTTTTCCATATGACCAGAAAGTCTGGAATCAAGTTCTTACTGTAAAAACAGAAATCTGATTGAGTCCTGTGTAATCATGTAGCTCTAGACATGGAGTGTTTAAAGCCACTTGCATGAGAATCACCCATCTTGAAAGTGGCTTTCTGTCCTGAGTTTAAGTAAATGCTTGTTGACAGTTTAAGAAGCTTTTAACAACACTTGATCTGTGTTTGCTTTCTAGACAGATATCTCTCTCTTTTCATCTTTTAAAAAAATCTAGAGCTTGTTTCACCTCTATGTGTGCTGATGAGGTCAGAAATGTAGTGTACCAGCATGACTGTGACATGTGTTGAATAATGCATATCAATGCTTTCAAAAATACACGTGCCGATTTCATGCAATTGTCCCCTTAAGCTGCTGAGTGGTACCATGGAATACAAAGCCTGTCTTCTTCAGAGGGAGGAGGAGGAGGAAGGTGGTTTGGGGTTTAATGGGTGGGGTAAGGCAGGGAACAGAAAGCCTGAGGGAATCACAAATGCCTGCAGAGCCTGAAGCTCAGCTTGGTGTTTAACCCAGTCCTTGTTTTTGGGAGGGGATATGACAGATGAATGATTTCTTTTAGTTGAGCTTTCTGAATATACTTATTTTAAATCTGTCGTTTGATGCAGTGGTGTCCTCAAGCTGTATGCATAAGGCAAGAAGGAGACGTCCTTATTCAGTGTGAACATTTATTTCAATGATAGATGTATAAAAGTGCTTGGATATGTATTATCCAAGGGACACAGAAACAGCTTTCTGACAAGCTCCTCTTCCTGCTTGATCTTGAGCAGTAACGCTTTGTAAATGTGGAGACCCATCTCCTTGTCTTAGCGCTATGTTTAAGTCTCATCCTGGGCTTCCAACCCAGATGCTCTAAACTGGCATTTCTAGGAGGTTACTGCTCTACTTGTGTGGTTTGAATCGCTTAAGTCTTTGGCCTTGTGCCTTAGGTGCCAGCAGAGGCATGCTGTAATTGCCCATAAATGCTCCGTCTGTCATATTATTGTTTAATTATTCCAGCTCTGCATCGCCACTTGCTGCTCAGTGTCTCTCTTGCTATCTTTGTTTAATTGAGTGGAAAAAATGTGAGACTTGTGCTTCAGTTACATCACTTTGTATTTACCCAGCATTGCTGGATCCTACTATGAAGTCACAGCTTTTGTGTGCAGAAGTCAGTTTTCTGTATAGAAAAAATAATGTCAGTATCTAAAGCATATGTTAGAAAGAGAATCAATATTTTAACACATGGTAAAGTCAGACCATAAATCTCTTAACACAGGCAAACGATTGTATTATTCTCCCTTGAAACACTGCTCCTCCCCCTGAGAAACAAGAGAGGGAAAGAAAACTCTTGAATAACCAAGCCCTTGTCCCCACAATGCAGGACTGTTCTTAGCCTGCCGCTCTGTGTCACTTCTTTCTTTTCTATCTACTGATTCTCTTTTTCTCATGTGCCAAACGCCTGCCTCTTAAAAGACTGGTCTTTCCCTAGCCCATCCCTGTTCATCTGTTTCAGAGTATTACCGGGATATCAGCTCTTTCCTGAGATCAGCTTGTGATGACCAGTTCCACTGCCTACTTGCTTACCATTTCAAACATCACTCTGCTTCCTCCCAGCCCTGCAACCAAATCTTATTAATGTGTGTTGAAAAAATAATATTTCAGAGCTCTCTCCAATGCTTTCCTTGTCTGTATGGCCTATAAAAAAAACTGGCAGCAGGCTGAGTGCTTTTCTTTCCTCATACTCCCTGTGTCTGTGACAAATGTGTGTTATTTTTCTGGTCTTAAACATTTAGCTTTCAGTCTCTGAATCAGAACACTCTTTTTGTACAGCACCCAGCACACAAGATCAAGACTCCTGCGCACTACCACAATAATAAAAAGTATTAGGGTTGGTCATACTTGCTCTGCCCTAGTTTTCACAGCTCTGGGCAGTCCTTTTGAAGTTCATTCCACACCCTAATGATCTAGTTTTCAGAGCTTTTTTGAGAAATTCTCAACTGTAATTTTCTTTTACAGGTGTACTCCCTATAATGTCTGGCTCCTTGGCTGCGTCAGCAACATTTTTGGGGTTGCTCTTATCGCTTCCCATAACTCAGCTGTAAGGTTACTCATTTCATACTATCTTCTGATTTGTTTTATTTTTCACCCATCTCTTTCCTGCAGGAAAGAGCAATTAATATAATTATTTCACTGTGGAATTGACTTCAGGCTTTAGTGCTATTTGTCACCATTCAGGAAATCCATCCCTGGCTCCAGGAGAACACTCAATCCCTGCTGACAGTCTGGAAAAGGGAGAGGAAACAGATAGCAGAGCTGCAGCTATTAAGACCAACAGGGAAATATTTTATTCCAACTCAATATTTCCTTCCCAAATTACTATAAAATGTTGTGGGTTTGTGTTTATTTATTTATTTATTGAGAATGTGAATGAAGCTGGGTTGTTTGCTTGTTTGTTTTCCTGGGGACTCTCCTATTCAGCTGATCTTCATCTTCATGGTCTTCCATATTTCAGACAGTGAAGTCTGCAGCAGTGACAAGCTGTATTCCCCAGTAAAACGGCTTCTGATTGTGGCCTTGGTTAACCAGCTGGCAAGGATACTTGCCTGGGCATAGGGCAGCTGGCTTTTTTACACAGCTCAGCATGGATGTGCTGCCACTCCCAGTCACTTTTAGGACACAGTTGAGTTGTTTACAGTAATCTTAAAGAAACTTATAATAAAATTGTTCTGCTTTCCTGGAGCTACCACTCCCAGAGACCTTTCCCCTTTCTTGGCTAATGTGGGAGCCTCCTTCCTTCGGCTTCACACCTTTATCAGCTAAAAATGATAACAATACAGGACCAGTTGTCTTCAGGCTCTCTCTTTGAAGGACAGGCTACACTGCTACCATGTTGTGTCTGTTAAGGACTGCAAGATCAGAGAGGACAATGGGGAAGTGGAAGCCTGCTCCCTCCTTTATGCGGTGTGCAGGCAGGATATGCCCTTGTATGAAGTTCAGCAGAGAAAAACCTGGGCTACACTCTTATTCCTGCATACCATGCCATACCAGTCAGCCTGGTGCTAATAATCTTTGAAAGCATGAAATGACATGCAGTGTAAATGAAATCTAAGCCACTCCACTGGTGCCAGCCAGTTTTAGAAGGCTGACATGAGAGCCAAGAGAAACAGGTACAATGGCAGGAGATGCCATGTACCACCACCCGCAGGCATGCAGATCTACAGTGCTCACGCAGCTCTGGTGTCTAACAGCAATGTGGGGCATGCAAAAAACTGGTGAACCCATGGCCACGTAGGCTTGAATGCACTTTCCTGGGGAGGAAGTGGCTTTTCCCTTGGAAAGTTCAATTCCCCAGGGTCTGCATGAGGTCAGTGGAAAAAGTGATTTCTTCAGAATATGATTCAGAGTGCTTAAGCACAGGCTTATCTCACTGACTACGGAGAAAGCTTAACCTCTGTAGATTGAAACTAGCTTTTGTGAATACCCATCCCCTCTTGTCCCTTAGTTGTGGGAGTTATGCTAGTCCTGGACATGGTTAGTCCTTGGTAGGCACACTGCCTACTGAAATTCAGGTGCTGCAGACTCAAGCTAAGAGGTGCTTGTCCACCAGAGCAGAGAATGTCCCAAATGTCCTGTTGGATCTTGCTTTGTCCTTTTGAGTTACCCTGGGATGTCAGAAATGGATTGCAAGTACCAGCAGAATGAAATGAAGTCAAGAAAGGTTGATTTCTTCAGGAATGGCCTGACTGGAGCTGGAATAACTAACATCTGTTTCAGTTTAACTGAATTTTTTATTCCAGCCTTTCTCCCCTTTCAACTGAAGCCTTTAATTTGCCTTGTCTTTCACTGCAGAGAAAAGTAGGACTTTCTAACATCTGATACTATCCCGTCTAGAATATCTACACTGAAAAAATAGTTTATCATCTGTTGTGAATGAAAAAGCTCTTGCTTCTTTCTGTTGTTTTTAGTCTTGACTTTGAAAGATAAATAGTTTGAACTGGTTGACTCTCTATTTGCACAATTGAAGATTAGCTTGCTTGATAGCCTGCTGGATTTGCAGTTTTCCCTTGCACTAAATAAATTAAAGAAAACTGCTGCCCCTGGGGCAATTAGGACACAGTGCATACTTGAAAAAGTTTGTGTGTATACAAGTAAATAAGAGAAAAATATTTCTATGCCTGGCATTCTGGATGTGCTGTTTCAGCATTGGTGTGTTCTGTCTTTCCACCTGGAAGAGTTCCTGTAAGCCCTAGGAAGTCTGTTGAAAAAATTGCTAACAGCTTGACAGGCATAAATAGGTGGCTAATGAGTTTGAAAGTTGAAGCTGGCAAGACCAGGATTGTTTTTTACGTGATAGTTTTTCAACCCTAAATGATGCTGCTTGGTTTTGAGAACATAGGTACCTTAATCAAACTCTGTCCTTTTATCATACAGTTGCTTTGGTTTGTGGAACAAACTGGAGGAAAAAGCAAAATTAAATTCTTGTCACTCAAAGAAGCAGTCCTAACTCTGAACATATAAAAGGGAAAGTAAAAATAGCAACATCCTGCCATACTGTAGTCCTTCAATGGAGAACCACACTTTGAGGTTCCTTTTCTCTGAATCCTTCTTTGTATTACAACAGCAGCTTGCACCAAGCAGAAGCTTTCACTCTGGTGGGGTAGTTTCTCTTTTCAGTGTGATGGATCTTGTTAGCCCCTCCACTGGAGTAGTAGCTTCTAGACATTGATGAAGGCTCTGAATGTCTATGTGCATCCTCCAGGCACAGTTTCTGTGCCTACTGCCCTTCCTCTCTCCCCTTCATCTCCTGAGTTGTGTGAACTCTTCCAGCCTTTCCAGTTTTTGTATACTCAAGATAAATGCAGTGGAGCCAAGGTGACGTTCAAGGGTAAGATAGAAAAGCAATGACAAGGGCATACGCTATTCTTGTGATTGGTACGATGCTCACAAAATGAAATAGGCTTTGTTGTGCCATCAGCCTTCAAAGCATATTTTCTTTTTTCTGAAACAACTAAACCTGTTGCAACCCTTGGCGAAGAGACCGAAGCCAAATTTCTGATAAAGTGTTAACTGAGAAGAAGGAGAAGGAATAGGATAGGGCAGGAAGGTCTGGGTAGACTGATGTGTAGATGAGATAAAGGTAAAATCTAGGGCTGGGAATCTGGAAGTTTGAGATGTAACAGAAGTATATTGAGATTCACAAACAAAGTTAAACTGGGAATTTTATACTAAGTCTGAATGACAAGGAACTGGAAGCAGGAAAGGGACAGAAGACACATCAGAATATATTTTGCCGGTACAAGGAGACAGAAGGGATAAGTGGGAAATTTAGGGGAATGGGCAGTGAGATGAAGAACTCTGCTGGAGACTGAACTAGTCTCTGACACTGAGAGCTGAAGTTGGAGGCCCTGTTTGAGGTTAGGAAAGGAGACACCACCTGGGGAGGGAACAGGTGATCAGAGTCTGAAAGCAGAGGTCAGGCAAAGGCAGAGGGGAAGGGAATGGAATACTGGGGGAGACCTGCAAGAGGCAGCCCCATTCAGGGCAGAGCAGATGTGTACATGGGTGGAAAAGGGTGCAATGGTCTGTGCTCACTGGGACATCCTGACTTCCAGAGCTGGAAGGGGAACACATTTCCAGCTTCACATTGGCTCAGACAGCAAAGAATTTGCCTCTTGTGCTGTCTGCCCCAGCCCACGGTACAGAAATGACTAGAACTGAGTGTCCTTAGACGAGGTGGCAACAGCTGCCTGCCTGGGAGAGGGGGCTTTCTTGTAGATAGATAACAACAATTTTACAGTTGGAAGGAGGTAATGAAAGGGCCAAGAGAGAAAGGGTTAATTCATTAGTCTGGTATCCACTACGTTAAGAAAAGTCGGTTTGGGTTATTATATCAGAGGTGTGTGAATTAAGTCAAAGAGACTCTGAAGTAGTTAGATTGATTTTGTGGTCAGCTTAAGCAAGCTTAACTAATTAATTGCTTTATTTTCGTTAATTGTGTAAGAGCTAGCTCCTAATAAATCACATTGCTTTGTAGAAACATGCTTGAAACAATTGTGTAAATACTAAATAGCCTTAGGAATGGTCTTATGAATCCACTGAATAATCTAAATTCCAACACTCATCCCCCTCCACTGCTGGTCTACATGGAGGATAATGATTTGCTGTTGCTCTTTCTCTTTGAGTAGAAGGGAAATCAGAGGTCTATGTTGTACATACAAAGGTATCAGTAGGACTGATGGCCCGGGGAGGTGCTATCATGCTGTGTGATCCTGCACCAAGAGTTGTCCTTTTCAGGAATGCAGGAAATACTACAGGTGTTGAAGGAACATAATGAAGGTTGTAAACCCAAGTGTTTAAAAGTCAGGCAATGCCCAAGTGATAATGGCCAGTGAAACCTTAATTCAAACCCTGTATGAGTGTAAGTTATGAAATGCTCATTATTTTCTGTTCTGTTTGCTTCAGTGTGAATGGCAGTAATTCAAGAGCCTCGAACAGTTCTGTGGGTTTTCTGTGGCAACAGAGACTGAGGAACCTCTGACTTGCTGTCTATGGGTCTAGTTTAAGGAGAGGTACTCAGCTGCAATACCACAAGGTTCAAGATACAGGCCTGTCAGCATAGCCTCCTCATCCTAGAGACTCATCTACATCTAAGGATTTTGACTTATATTCACCTTCTACACTGGGCCATGTCTGTTTTAATGAAGACTTGGGGACAAACAGTGCTGCTGAAGGCTGGGAGTGGGTTGGGACTGAGTTCTCCAGCATCCAGTAGGAGGGTATAAAATTAACTACTCCATTTGTGCAGATTAAAACAAAACCTTGCATGTATGCATTCTGCCTCTGCAGAAATGTCTGTTAGTTCTGATTGTTGGCACAAGTATTACCGTAGTATCCATCTAATCTCATAAGACTTATTTAAGGAATTGCAGCCCAAGGGTGAAGTTAGTGTAAATTTCTTGTCTGGTTCCTTGTCTAGTGACAATTGTCCTGCTCTGCTTTATATCAGCTTTTCAGTTTTATGTTTTGTCAGGAAAAAAGCAAACCAATTTTTATAAGCATAAAGTAACTTCTAGATTTCAGAATGTATTTTTGAAAGTGAAATGAGTAGAAACAGAAGCAAAATCTCTAACAGAACTAGAGTACACATAGCATGTATCCTTTGTGTACATACTTCTTTCATGCTGCAGCAGCTGGGCAGTGGCACTTTGCACACAAAAGAATCTGAGAAATGTAAATGCACAGTACATGGGCAACAAAACATTCAGATCCTCCCTATGGTGGTCCATACACAGTACGGTCTTTAATATAGAAGATGTAGTTACCTGTAGACATCTGTGTGTGTTCAAAGAAGCTACACAAGAGAAAAAAAAAATCATACTCCAACCTTTTCAGGACAATTCTGCTTTTAGTGCTGTCCCGCATTTATTAGTAAAAAACGGATGTAACCGCATTGAACTGTCTGGTTTGCCAAAGAATCACACAAAGGAATCACACACTGGCAGAAAACAGATAATTGAATATCCATAGCTTTCTTTCATTGAAACTAGCCTCATTGGCTGCCAAAAGTTGTAAAAAAAACCTGATGGAAACTGCAGATACTTAGATCTGACTATCTGATGTAGGAAAGGGCTCCCAAATTTACTCATGGTTTTGATTCTGCTGAGGTGGCTGCTATTTCTTTTGAATGTGAGTCAGTAGGATCAGTCCAGACCCACAAGTACTGAGATCAATTAGTAGTCTCACTAGCTGTAATGTGTTTCAGAAATTAGAAAGTTGAGCTAATACTGCAGTGCAGAATCCATCTAGGCTTGAAAAGGGAACTGATTGCAACTGCCTGAGAATTTAGCATTAAAAAGCTAAACCTTTCTCAGCAAAATATTGAAAGATTTGATATAACAAGACATCAAATAACTTGCTTTTAAATCCCATCCAGAATCAGATGACAACTGATCACAGATGTTCTGTCACACTTATTTCTCTACACAGAGGTATGGTTGCCACCTTCTGAATGGCTAGCACTCTTTCTTGAGGCTTCCATGTACTCCTTGCAAGGGCAGCTTAGTCCCACTTAAGTTTCCAATCTCTCCTACAGAAAGAATAGCTAGCATATTGGTGTGATGACATAGTAGGTGCCAACTGGGGATGGTCCCTGTTTTGCAGAAAAAGGTGGGAATGTCGCAGTTCCCTAGCCCATCTCTTCCGTAATTCCTCAGTAGCTAGAGGTGACCTGCAGCACAAGCGGGATGGCTGTGTGATGCACGTTTGGCACTCAGAAGAACTATTTCGTATGAACTCATTAAATTCGTTTCTCCTCCTGTCTGTCTTGGGGGGCAATCACTCCAGTTAGAGTTGGGAAAAGTTCCTGTTTCTTGTAATACTTCCATGAGCTGCAGCTGGAAACTGAGAGAGCTAAGACCGTCCTCCACCCTCAGGGAAACCTTGACACAAGTTTCTCCCCGGTGTAGCAGCGGTGGCATGACGGAAGGTTTCACCGGGATGTGACGAACATTCTATTCAAATATAGACAGTGTTTAGTGAAGATGCATAATATTGCAAAAGCAAACTCAGTATGAGAGACAA